>JASFAX010004588.1:0-38952 GCA_030737875.1 Allium sativum
TTTTTGTTGGTTAGTGACGTTTTTAATGCTTTTAGGGCTTATGTGGCTTGTTCTGATTGGCCTGATGACGTGTCTTTTTGGTTTGATGGGTTTAGATGAATCTTAGACTAATCTAAAGGCTCTGATTAATCAAATACTTCTATATAATCACACATAAACCTAAACCCTAATTAAAACTAAATTCATTCATAAGCCGCCATGCTGCTGCATCCTAAACTAAGCTAGTCTCTTCTCCAACAAATTAAAGCTTAGGAATTATGAAAAGGGATTCTAGAACAACAACGAACAAATATATTCTTTCTTATATCACTGTGAGTATAGTCACTTTCACAAGATAATTAATTAAAATAATTATGATAAGTTGTGGTCTGAACTGTATGAATATGCCTGTTGAATCATATGCTATTAGCCAGTTCTGTTATCATTTATTCTATTAATATATGCCAGTTTTGTTATCATATGTAATTGGATTCATTTTATGATGTTAATTCCTATGTCTAATTACATATGCTTGATTAGATTCATTCTATGCAAGTTATGTTTTGATCTATGCAAGTTTATATGCAAGTTACATTTTGATCTATGCAAGTTTATATGCAAGTTATCTTTTGATCTATGCAAGTTACGCAAGTTATCTTTTGATCTATGCAAGTTTATATGCAAGTTATGTTTTGATCTATGCAAGTTTATATGCAAGTTATGTTTTGATCTATGCAAGTTATGCAAGTTTATATGCAAGTTATGTTTTGATCTATGCAAGTTTATATGCAAGTTATGTTTTGATCTATGCAAGTTATGCAAGTTATGTTTTGATCTATGCAAGTTTATATGCAAGTTATGTTTTGATCTATGCAAGTTTAAATGCAAGTTATGTTTTGATCTATGCAAGTTATGTTTTGATCTATGCAAGTTTATATGCAAGTTATGTTTTGATCTATGCAAGTTTATATGCAAGTTATGTTTTGATCTATGCAAGTTATGCAAGTTTATATGCAAGTTATATTCATCTATGCAAGTTATGTTCATCTATGCAAGTTTATGCTTATATGTTTAGATCTATGTCAGTTCATATATTTAGATCTATGTCAGTTCACATTGCATAAGTTAATTGGACCTATCTTATATGCTAGTTCACGTTTATATGTTTAATTAGAATTATGTTGTTCTATGCCAATTTTATGTTACACATGCTTAATTAGATCTATATTGTTTTATGCCAGTTTGAATGTTATATGTCTCTTTCCTTTCCTTTTTCTTATGAGTTAGGCTAACAGCGAGCCTAACGTATTATGTGAATTATACATACGAACAACGTGGGGATGTTGGGGAATAGTTTGGGAAAACATTAATATTGGATATTATGTAATTGGCATAAAATGGTTGGTAACCACGTAATTAACTTAGGACATAAATTAGTATAGTTTATATACATGGAAATTATAGACATAATTTAGATGATAATGATGAACATAAATTGAATTGACTACACTTGTGGATAATTGACATATAAACTTGGACATGAATGGTAAATATGTAAATTAATTAAAAGATGAACATGCCTAACCCAGGTTAGATTGAGTTGCGGTGTAAGACTGCCCGGAACCACCTGGCACATCCAGCAACCGCAACAACAGGTCTAATGTGAGAGGTTAGCGCATCAAGCCCAAAACCCGAGGTTAGAATGAGTTTGCGGTAGAAATCTGCCCGGAACCGCCCGGCACATCCAGCAACCGCAAACAACAGTTCTAATGTGAGAGGTTAGTGCATTAATAAATCAATTAATGCCAACGAACAGACATGCTAAGAATGGTAAGGTTAAGTAACATATGAATAGGCGACACTTAACCAATACAACATGTTAAATTAAACAAATGGGTGGGGTTAGGTTAAATTGAGAACACTTAACCGTTATAACATGTTGGTTAGGAAACCCTAGTAACGGGGACCCATTTCAGCAGTAACCCACATAGATGTATCATGGTGCAATGAACTAGGCTGGGTGGGGCAAATTACTGGGCTGATTATAAGCGGTCAAAATAGCGGCGGGTGGTGCGTCAGTGTAGCTTCCAACGGAGTACGGACGTGCACATGCTCCGGAGTGGAAAAATCATGCACTGGGCATCAGTAGTTATACACTGTGCATCTTGAATTGTCTCGGGTTGCCATCATAGGGATAGATACACCCCATGGTGGAACCAGCACTGGTATCTACTAACAAGCGGGGCCGAATGACACAAGTAATAAATGCATATGAGTTAGGGAGCCGATCGCATGGGGAGGGTAGTGGGTTCAACTAGAGGAGATAGGAGCAGGCGACACCTATGACAGCAGCTAGGGGTACACGAAACTACCATTATTATTATTATCATTATGATTAGTAAGAGGGATCAACTTTCAGTATGGGACTATAATGGTGCGGTGTATTTAGCATTGGTGCAGTGTAGTAATTATCATATAGTGACTAGAAGCGCAATCAACGTTTATCTTATTCATCTTGCCTACCTTGTCATGCATGCTTATGTTACAGTCATTTCTTACTTTTCAGTTTATGTTCTTATCCTGTTAGTTTAGTAATTATATCTTTAAAGTTACTCGACTCGCCAGACTTTATGTCTGACCTCGTTTGTTTCGCCCCTTTTCTTTCCGTTTCCCCCCAGGTTCTCAGGGTGGGCCTAGTGGAGCTTGATTTGGATCTCTTTCTCTCTCTTTTGAAAGTGCTTGGATTGCTAAAAGTAAAGTTCAGCTTATCTCTTTTTATGGCTATTTATGTTGGGGTTATGTTTTTTGTTTTATGTACTCAGAAAATAATTTGTCAAGATGGATACTAAGTGTACGTGGTTTTATTGTTGGTTTTGGTGTTGTAATCAAACTATTTTTCCGCTGCAATGAAGTTGTTTTAAAATTTTAAAGTACCAATATATGTATCTGTCTGGTTATATTCTGTTCTATACACTTATAATACTCCATGAAAGTTAATGCTGTAACAACCTGTATTTTTAATAACCTGTTAAGATAAAAATTGAGGCAGAATTTAATTTCAAAATCTGAATCAAGGGAAACTGGCTATGCCATTGCGTTCGTCTCGGAAAAATACGCGAAATAGAGTCCGAGTTTTCGAAAATCGGAGTCCGTATGACCCAGTTAAGGCCCATTGAAGTTTTCAGAAATTTCCATATTAAAAACAGATTTAAATTTTAAACAAGGGTTAGGGCATAACTGGCGTCAGCGGGAAAACTCCCGCCAAGACCCCACAAGTCGACAGGCAAGTCGACAGGGGTCTAAGGGTGTCGACTGCCCTGTCGACAGCCCTGTCGACACGGGGTGGCCGGGCAGTTTTGCCTGGCGCACCATTTCTGATCTAGGCTTGGTTGTGTGGCTTGGTTCTGGAGAATTCCGAAATCTGATGGACCTAATTCAACCTAGGGTTAATCCTAGGGCTAAAAACACTCTAATCTTCTATAAATATGACCCTAATCCTATCCTAAAACCCCATTATTCATTCTAGCAACCAAACTATGCCAAATTGATTTCTCAAATGGCCTCCACTTAAAAACCCTAGCCTCCACCCTCTTCATAAATCATTCCTATGAAGATTATGATGTTCATACAAGCATTTCTAAGTTGTATGAATGATCATTAGCTTGCATACATCATCAAGTTGCAAGTTTTATTTGCCAAGCTAGAGTTTTTGGGATTTTTGTTAAGGGTGTTTCTTATTGGAGCTTTGTTTTGAGTTTTTATGCTTGCATAAAGGGCTTCTCAATCTTTACTTGTAGATTTGTGTCTTCATAATATTTGTAAGCCCTCTTACCTTCATTTTAGAAACTCTAAAGTTAATATGTGATGAAAGTTGGGATTTATGCATGTTTGATAAGTTATGCATGTTTATGCAAGTTCACTATGCCATGATTTGCAAGTTTAACAAGTTATGCATGTTTATGCAAGTTCACTATGCCATGATTTGCAAGTTTAACAAGTTATGCATGTTTATGCAAGTTCACTATGCCATGATTTGCAAGTTTGACAAGTTATGCATGTTTATGCAAGATCACTATGCCATGATTTGCAAGTTTGACAAGTTATGCATGTTTATGCAAGTTCACTATGCTAAGTTATGCAAGTCCAACATGTTATGCATGTTTATTATGATATGTAAGATTTATCATGTATGTTGTGCCAAGTTCCCTCTTCCTATCCTTTATGCGTTATGACGAATATGTAAGCGATAGAATGACGTTGGGGGGTTTGGGTAAAACTTAAAATACATGAAAATATAAGATTGGGAATTTACCTATTAAGTTAGGTCTACCCCTTGGGAATTTACCTACTAAGTTAGGTCTACCCAAGTATTTGTTAAACTTGTAATTATGTGTCGAAAATAAAGTTGACATGACACTTAGAAAACATAAGTGTGGCCAACTCGAGGTTGGGTTGAGTTTGTAGCATAAACCTACCCGGAACCGACCAGCTTAACTAGTGGCTACAAGCAATAGGACCCAATGTGAGTAGTTGGTCATGTTGCACGTGAAACCCGAGGTTAGACTAAGTTGTGGTGTAAACCTACCCGGACCCGCCCGGCCTAACTAGTAACCACAACAAGGTCTAATGTGAGAGGTTGGGTGCATTAAATTAATTAATGCTTCATGATTAGGGTTAAGTCATGGCCCACTAATACTTAACCAATTTTGGGAATACGAGGGATTAAATGGGGTTAAGTGGTGAACTGTTGGTTACACTTAACTAATTTAATCCATGATTAGTGAGGGGTTAAACCACACTTAATCCTCTTAGAAAACCCTAGCAACGTGGTCTGTTCCAGCAGTAATCCCAGTTTGGTATCATTCACAACCCTAGAGGCTAGGCTAGGGCGGGGCACGATTACTGGACGGATGTAAGCGACCAAAGCGACGACTGAGTGGTACAGCGGTGCGGGTCCAGGCGGGCTACGGACGTGCACGTAGTCCGGTGTTGGACAAACTCGAGGCACGGGTACCAGTAGGTTTAGACTGTGCATTATTGCTTAGGTGTCTGGGGTTGACACCCGAGGGCTCGATACACCCGAAGGTGGACCCAGCACAGTCTGACTACAACCATATGTGGGCCGTATGGACACCAACACTTGACGTGTTAGGTTTATAGGGAGCCGATCGACTAGACCGTTGGGCTGGGCCTTGTATTAAGGTCACCTCATGTTATTGGGCCAAAGTTTGGGCTGAGGGATCAATACCTGTTATGTTAGTTTGCTAGTACACTGTGGTGCAAAGCTTAATCTTCTTTATGTGATGACACCTTTATCTATTGCCAGTATGTTCATCTCAGTTTCCAGCATGATGTTAATTTTATTAGTTTATAGACTGATCGTAGTAGGGCTTACCGGTCTTTTTGACTGACCTGTTTTCTTTCGCTTCTTTTCTTCCGTTTCCCCCCCCCCCCCCAGGTTCTCAGGGAGGGAATAGTGGTGCTTAGCTTGGATCGCATGCTTGTTTGCTGGATAGCTCATGTATGTCTGGACATTGAGTTCGCTATGGTTTATCATCTTTTTGGGGATAGCACTATGTATTTCATTATTTCTGTTTATGATGTACTAGACATGTTTATTTTGGCAGTTGACTTTATGATGTACTAGACTTGTTTTGAGATGGTTTGAGATATTCCGCTGTTTATTCTCACTTACTCTGTTTTACATATATATTTATGTTCTTGTTCTGCCTTGATATATCATTATGCATGCTTACCCAGTTCTAACGCCCCCCGGAAGCTAGTGCCCCCGAAAGAGTGACCCTAGCGGAGGTGGGGTGTTACAAATTTGGTATCAGAGCATATGGTTTACAAGAAAGAACAAAAAGTTTTTAAAAGACTTTTGAAAAACTATTTTCAAAACAAGTATAAAGTATTTTCCAAAGAAAAGTCTAGTATTTTAAAAGGCTATTCCCCAAAAAGCCATTAGCGTTATCCTTCGTTCCCTTGACCTAATCTTATCTTATCTTTCGTTTCAGTATGGCTGAGAATCTTGCCATCCCGGATGGAGTAAACGTACCACTCTGGTATAGGAGACTTCTAGAAGCTAGGGCGGCAGCTGGCCCCGCAAACCCTACTCCCACTCCTCCTCCTATAGTTGAGAATCCTCCCCCTAATGTCCCTCCTCCGGTGGTTTCTGTTCCTCCTCCTCCAGTTGCTGAGGCTCCTCTTCCTCCTCCTCCCCCTCAGCATCCTCAGGTTGAGTTCACGAAGGTTTGTAAAGACTTCAAGGCGATGGGAGGCAAGAATTTCCTAGGCACGGAATCTTTTGTTGAAGCTAGGAATTGGCTGAAAGACACTGAGGACTTGTTTGCTATCTTTGAGATTGATGACGAGAGGAAGATCTTATTGACAGTGTGGCTTTTGAAGGACGAAGCAGCCTATTGGTGGGAGGTCACCAATGGGACAAGGCCCGTCGAGACTTGGGCCGATTTGAGGACTAGATTTGTGGCCAAGTTTCTATCTGCTGCTGAGGCGAATTTACAGATGGAGAAGTTCATTGCATTAAAGCAAGGTGATATGTCTGTCAAGGAGTATGTGAACAAGTTTAATCAGCTGGCCCGTTTTGGTTTGGATATGGTGAACACTCCTGAGAAGAAGGCTCTTCGATTTGCTAGAGGGTTGAATGAGCCGCTGCAGGGTTTGGCAATGTCACATATTCCGCATGGGGCTACTTTTGAGAGTTTGGTCGATATGGCTCTACTTCAGGGTGATGGAAAGAAAGAGGTCAAGTCGAGTGACACTCAAGCAAAGAAGACTGATTCTCAGGGTAAAGGCAATCAAGGTGGTCAAAGCAGTCAGGGGAATCAGAGCAAGAACAAGAAAGGGAACAACAACAAAGGCAAGGGAAAGTGCAATTACTGTGGTGCGCCTGGACACTTTGCTAAGGATTGTAGGAAGAAGAAAAGGAAGCTTAGTGGAGGATGTTTTTCCTGTGGTGAGGCTGGACACTTCAGCAAGGAATGCCCGAAGAAGAAAGGGCAGGGTCAGACTCCGCGTGCTGGACCTTCAGGAGGGCAAGTTCATGCTCTCAATACCGCTCCAGTTCCCGATCAAGGTAGTGTTTCTGTTGAGAACCTTGTTTATGTTTCCGATCTTCCAGTTCGTACCTTGTTTGATTCTGGTGCATCACATAGCTTTATTTCATCTGATCTTGTTGATAGTTTGCACCTTAGTTCTAGCTTAGTGGATGATCCCGTTTGTGTTTCGAATCCCATTGGGGGTTCTTCTCATCTATCTATGATATGTGAGGATCTGAGGATCTCTATACTCAGTGTAGAGTTCTTGTGCAGTGCTTATGTTCTTGGTTTCAGGGGATACAGATTGATATTGGGCATGGATTGGCTGTCCAGATATGGAGCCATTCTTGATTGTGAGCATAGGGTTGTGAGGCTCGTGACTCGCCTCGGGAACACCCTAGAGATTTCTTGTGATCCGAGAGGTCCCGTCATGTTGTGCTATCTTGAATCTCTCGACTCGTCAGAGGAAACCCTTCAGTCTGTAAGGGTGGTCCGAGATTATCCAGATGTTTTTGAAGAAGTTAAGGGGTTGCCCCCTAAACGAGAGATTGATTTTCGCATTTATCTGGTGGATAATGCTAAGCCTGTTTCTTTGCCCGTTCGGCACATGGCTCCGCGTGAGAGACGGGAGCTCAGCAAGCAAGTAAAGGAATTGCTTGAGAAGAACCTCATCAGACGAAGTATATCCGAATGGGGAGCGCCTGTGGTGTTTGCTACTAAGGCAGATGGTTCTCTTCGACTTTGTGTGGACTACAGAGAGTTGAATAAGCTAACTAAGAAGAACAGACACCCACTACCGAGGATTGATGATCTTTTTGACCAGCTTGTTGGTGCTTCTGTTTTCTCTCAGCTTGATCTTGCTACTGGATTTCATCAGCTCAGAGTGGCTGAAGATAGTATAGACAAGAATGCATTCAGAACTCCAGATGGATTCTTTGAATGGCTTGTTATGCCGTTCGGTTTGACGAATGCACCCGCGTATTTCGTGGACTTGATGAGTAGGGCGTTTCGAGAGTTCTTGAACAAGTTTGTCGTGGTCTTTGTGGATGATATTCGGATCTTCTCTAAGGATGAAGAAGAGCACGCGAGGCATCTTGTAGAGGTGATGGATACGCTTAGAGCGCATCAGTTAAAGGCCAAGTTCTCCAAGTGTCACTTTTGGAGAAGGGAAGTCCGGTTCCTTGGGCATATAGTATCTAAGCAAGGATTGGCGGTGGATCCCGCTAAAGTAGTTGCTGTGCAGGATTGGAAGACTCCAAGGAATGCAACCGAAGTAAGAAGTTTTCTAGGTCTTGTAGGTTTTTACCGGAAGTTCATCAAGGACTTCACGAAGATATCCGCTCCTCTTACTAAGTTGACGAAGAAGAACTTAGTTTTTGCTTGGGATATGGACGGTGAGCTTGCTTTTCAGAGACTCAAGAGAGCCCTTACCTCAGCACCAGTTCTAGCTTTACCCGATGGTGGTAAGATGTTTACCGTGTACACTGATGCTTGTGGCACGGGATTGGGCGCCGTTCTAATGCAAGAAGGCAGAGTTATATGTTTTGGTGGTAGGCAACTTAAGGTGCATGAGAAGAATTATCCCACTCATGATCTAGAGCTGGCAGCGATAGTATATGCACTCAAGGCCTGGCGTCATTATCTTCTGGGAGAGAGATTTGAGCTGTATACTGATCATAAGTCTTTGAAGTATCTCTTTTCGCAGAAGGATCTGAACTTGAGGCAGCAAAGGTGGATGGAATTCTTGGCGTCCTACGATTTTGATATAGCCTATACCCTTGGCAAGGGGAATGTTGTAGCGGATGCGTTGAGTAGAAAAAGGTTGACACTAAGTCCTCTATTTGTTGAGATGAAGAATTTAGAGTTCTTGGCAACCTTTGATTTCTCTTTGGCAGTTGAGTCGATGACCGGTTCTTTAGCATCTCTTGAGCTCAGGCCTACCCTTCTGGATCAAGTTGGGGCTTCGCAGAAGGAAGACCCCCAGATAGTTGAGATTATGGATAAGCTGATTCGAGGAGAGACGTCTAGTCATCTCGCTCGATATTCTATTGATGACAAGGGTTGGCTGAGGAGAGATGGAAGGTTATGTGTCCCCATGGTAGAAGATTTAGTAAGAAAAGTTCTGGAGGAAGCGCATCGCTCTAAGTTGACTATACATCCAGGCGGGGATAAGATGTACCAAGATATGAGGCGTATTTTCTTTTGGCCTGGGATGAAGAAGGATGTGGCGGAGTTTGTCTCTAGATGTATCATATGCCAGCAAGTTAAGGGCGAGTCGAAGAAGCCCGGTGGGCTATTGCATCCTCTAGAGGTCCCGCTATGGAAGTGGGAGAGTATTTCCATGGACTTTATTGATGGGCTTCCAAGGTCAAGGAAAGGGAATACGAGCATTTGGGTTATTGTGGATAGACTTACGAAGAGTGCTCATTTTATTCCGGTGAAGAGCAAGAGGACAGCATCTGGACTAGCATCAGTATATCTTCGTGAGATAGTACGACTACATGGAGTCCCTTCTAGCATAGTCAGTGACCGAGACCCCATCTTTTCTAGTCAGTTCTGGAACAGTTTGCAGGAAGCTATGGGCACGAGGTTGAACCTGAGTATGGCTTATCACCCACAAACGGACGGTCAGACCGAAAGGGTGAATAGGGTACTTGAGGACTTGTTGAGGCTTTGCATTCTGGATTTTGGTGGTACTTGGGAAGACCATCTTCCTCTTGTGGAATTTGCTTATAATAACAGTTATCAGGCGAGCATTGGGATGGCACCATTTGAGGCTTTATATGGGAGACCGTGCAAGTCACCTACATGTTGGTGGGAGACTACAGATAAGCTTATACTTGGACCTGACATGATTAGAGATACATCCGAGAAGGTCGAGTTGATTAGAAGACGGATGAAGGCGGCCCAAGACAGACAGAAATCTTATGCTGATAGACGAAGGACTGATTTGGAGTTTGATGTTGGGGATATGGTTTTCGTGAAGGTTTCTCCTTTGCGTAATGTGGTTCGGTTTGGAGCAGTAGGAAAGTTAGCACCAAGGTTTGTTGGACCGTTTCCAGTTATAGAGAGGATCGGGCAGATGGCCTATAGAGTGGAATTGCCCGAGAGGCTAGCGGGAGTGCATAATATTTTTCATGTTTCGCATCTCCGGAAGTGTTTGCATAAGTCAGCAGAGGTGGTTGAGCCAAGTGTTCTAGAAGATGTGGAAGTAGAGAAAGAAGCTACCTTGAGGAGAGCTCCGATTCGTATCTTGGGGACAGAGATCAAGAAGCTAAGGAATCGTGAGGTCAAGTTAGTGAAGGTTCAATGGGGTGAAGCCGAGGAAGACGCAACTTGGGAAACTGAAGAGAAGATGCGTAGGCTTTATCCCTTCCTTTTTGAGGGTACACTCTCAATCTCTTTATCTTTCCATGTCTATCTAGTTTATCTAGTTCATCGTGTCTATCTTATCATGAGAACCTTAGGTAGAATCCTTTGGATGAAACATGTGTTTGAGACATGTTATGTTTGATGGTTGCAAGTGGTTGCAAGTGTTTGCAAGTGGTTACTCGTGGATGCATGATACACATTAGGCACTAGATCGGCTCACACACTCCTCATATTGCATGTGCATGAGTGTTTATGCTTATTCTTGGATGAAATTTGTATGCTATCACATGGGTGTTGCATATGGATGTATGATTGAGCACGCATGTAGATATTATACATTATGTTAGGGATTTGCATACATATGGATACATTTCACTAACATATTTTGCATTGATCTTTGCATTAGATAAGAACATATACACACACTTTTGCATTTGTTCATACGGCATTTAGAATCTTCTAAGGACAATGGTTGCTCGTGGATGATGTTTTGAGTAGATGGATGTTGGATGGTAGGATATGTTCTTCCTAACTTGAAGATTTCGGGGACGAAATCCTTTAAGGAGGGGAGAATGTAACAACCTGTATTTTTAATAACCTGTTAAGATATAAATTGAGGCAGAATTTAATTTCAAAATCTGAATCAAGGGAAATGGGCTATGCCATTGCGTTCGTCTTGGAAAAATACGCGAAATAGAGTCCGAGTTTTCGAACATCGGAGTCCGTATGACCCAGTTAAGGCCCATTGAAGTTTTCAGAAATTTCCATATTAAAAACAGATTTAAATTTTAAACAAGGGTTAGGGCATAACTGGCGTCAGCGGGAAAACTCTCGCCAAGACCCCACAAGTCGACAGGCATGTCGACAGGGGTCTAAGGGTGTCGACTGCCCTGTCGACAGCCCTGTCGACACGGGGTGGCCGGGCAGTTTTGCCTGGCGCACCATTTCTGATCTAGGCTTGGTTGTGTGGCTTGGTTCTGGAGAATTCCGAAATCTGATGGACCTAATTCAACCTAGGGTTAATCCTAGGGCTAAAAACACTCTAATCTTCTATAAATATGACCCTAATCCTATCCTAAAACCCCATTATTCATTCTAGCAACCAAACTATGCCAAATTGATTTCTCAAATGGCCTCCACTTAAAAACCCTAGCCTCCACCCTCTTCATAAATCATTCCTATGAAGATTATGATGTTCATACAAGCATTTCTAAGTTGTATGAATGATCATTAGCTTGCATACATCATCAAGTTGCAAGTTTTATTTGCCAAGCTAGAGTTTTTGGGATTTTTGTTAAGGGTGTTTCTTATTGGAGCTTTGTTTTGGGTTTTTATGCTTGCATAAAGGGCTTCTCAATCTTTACTTGTAGATTTGTGTCTTCATAATATTTGTAAGCCCTCTTACCTTCATTTTAGAAACTCTAAAGTTAATATGTGATGAAAGTTGAGATTTATGCATGTTTGATAAGTTATGCATGTTTATGCAAGTTCACTATGCCATGATTTGCAAGTTTAACAAGTTATGCATGTTTATGCAAGTTCACTATGCCATGATTTGCAAGTTTAACAAGTTATGCATGTTTATGCAAGTTCACTATGCCATGATTTGCAAGTTTGACAAGTTATGCATGTTTATGCAAGATCACTATGCCATGATTTGCAAGTTTGACAAGTTATGCATGTTTATGCAAGTTCACAATGCTAAGTTATGCAAGTCCAACATGTTATGCATGTTTATTATGATATGTAAGATTTATCATGTATGTTGTGCCAAGTTCCCTCTTCCTATCCTTTATGCGTTATGACGAATATGTAAGCGATAGAATGACGTTGGGGGGTTTGGGTAAAACTTAAAATACATGAAAATATAAGATTGGGAATTTACCTATTAAGTTAGGTCTACCCCTTGGGAATTTACCTATTAAGTTAGGTCTACCCAAGTATTTGTTAAACTTGTAATTATGTGTCGAAAATAAAGTTGACATGACACTTAGAAAACATAAGTGTGGCCAACTCGAGGTTGGGTTGAGTTTGTAGCATAAACCTACCCGGAACCGACCGGCTTAACTAGTGGCTACAAGCAATAGGACCCAATGTGAGTAGTTGGTCATGTTGCACGTGAAACCCGAGGTTAGACTAAGTTATGGTGTAAACCTACCCGGACCCGCCCGGCCTAACTAGTAACCACAACAAGGTCTAATGTGAGAGGTTGGGTGCATTAAATTAATTAATGCCTCATGATTAGGGTTAAGTCATGGCCCACTAATACTTAACCAATTTTGGGAATACGAGGGATTAAATGGGGTTAAGTGGTGAACTGTTGGTTACACTTAACTAATTTAATCCATGATTAGTGAGGGGTTAAACCACACTTAACCCTCTTAGAAAACCCTAGCAACGTGGTCTGTTCCAGCAGTAATCCCAGTTTGGTATCATTCACAACCCTAGAGGCTAGGCTAGGGCGGGGCACGATTACTGGACGGATGTAAGCGACCAAAGCGACGGCTGAGTGGTACAGCGGTGCGGGTCCAGGCGGGCTACGGACGTGCACGTAGTCCGGTGTTGGACAAACTCGAGGCACGGGTACCAGTAGGTTTAGACTGTGCATTATTGCTTAGGTGTCTGGGGTTGACACCCGAGGGCTCGATACACCCGTAGGTGGACCCAGCACAGTCTGACTACAACCATATGTGGGCCGTATGGACACCAACACTTGACGTGTTAGGTTTATAGGGAGCCGATCGACTAGACCGTTGGGCTGGGCCTTGTATTAAGGTCACCTCATGTTATTGGGCCAAAGTTTGGGCTGAGGGATCAATACCTGTTATGTTAGTTTGCTAGTACACTGTGGTGCAAAGCTTAATCTTCTTTATGTGATGACACCTTTATCTATTGCCAGTATGTTCATCCCAGTTTCCAGCATGATGTTAACTTTATTAGTTTATAGACTGATCGTAGTAGGGCTTACCAGTCTTTTTGACTGACCTGTTTTCTTTCGCTTCTTTTCTTCCGTTTCCCCCCCAGGTTCTCAGGGAGGGAATAGTGGTGCTTAGCTTGGATCGCTTGCTTGTTTGCTGGATAGCTCATGTATATCTGGACATTGAGCTCGCTATGGTTTATCATCTATTTGGGGATAGCACTATGTATTTCAGTATTTCTGTTTATGATGTACTAGACATGTTTATTTTGGCAGTTGACTTTATGATGTACTAGACTTGTTTTGAGATGGTTTGAGATATTCCACTGTTTATTCTCACTTACTCTGTTTTACATATATATTTATGTTCTTGTTCTGCCTTGATATATCATTATGCATGCTTACCCAGTTCTAACGCCCCCCAGAAGCTAGTGCCCCCGAAAGAGTGACCCTAGCGGAGGTGGGGTGTTACAATTTCCTTTGTGAGTGACATTAATGGACGTGGGGGTGTTACACATGGTATCAGCTGAAGGTTACCAGAACAGATAAAAGATTTTGAAAACCGTTTTCAAAAGCATTTTTTTATATAGAAGTATTTTCAAAAACATGTTTTAAAGAAGGAGTTTTCAAGAGAAAGGTTTATTATGGAAAACATAATCCCCAAAAGCCATATATCTTTCTTTCGATTCTTTGTTTCGAATCTCTACCTTTTTCCTTCTTGGGTCTCTTTCCCCACGTTTAGATGCTTTTTCTAAGATATGTAAAGACTTTCGTGCGATGGGCGTAAAACCGTTTCATAGGACTGAGACGTGTGTAGAAGCTAGAATTGACTCAAGGAAGTGGAGTGTAAACACCCCACCTCCGTTAAGGTCACTCATAAAGGGAATGCATTAACTTTGGTGGTGTATTATAGGTAAAAGGTACAAGTAATTTACAAGACAGACAATATAAACAGGGGAAAGATTAAATTTTATTTCATAAGCACGCGGTCCAGTCAAAACATTACAACAACTGTCTTTAAAACCAACTTCCAAAATCACTACAATAGAGCCTATGTCTTGACTAAAACATAAAGAAGCATAAACAATAATAAAGCCGCATAAATCCCCAATTAAGAATGTGACCACTACTATAGCCCAAGAAAAGAGAATCCAAGCAATACATCTACTCTCTTCAAGCTGGAAAAGGTCTGGACTAAGTTGAAGTATTCCCTCCATGCGTACCGGGGTGGATGGGGGGGGGAGGGGAATGGAAGACAAGAAGACGAAAGAAAATGGGTCAGACATAAGCCTGGTAAGTCTAGTGATTATTTAGCATGTAAACAAGTAAAGGGATCATGACATGAATAAACTGAACCTAGGACAATACCCTAGAAATAAGATAACAATAAAACTGAATATACTATCGCACTCCTTTTTATTTCTCTGCACCTACTAACAAGTGTTTCAACTAGCACCATGTGTTCATGATAAAATGATCCCTCTATCGATCGGCTTCTACTCGCATGCATTTTTGACTTGTGTCATTCGACCCAGCTTGATTGTAGATACCTGTGCTGGTCCCACAATGGGGTGTATCAATTCCTATGGTGGCAGCCCGACACAAATTCATGATGCACAGTGTATACTACTGATTCCCAGTGCCTAATTTGTTCATGCCGGAGTACGTGCACGCCCATACTCCGTCGGAACCTACACTACTGCCCCACCCGCTGTTATTTTGACCTTTTATAATCAGCCCAGTAATCGTGCCCTACCCTTCCTAGTTCAGGATACCATAATACATCTACATGGGTTACTACTGAAATGGGTCCCCGTTACTAGGGTTTCCTAATCAACATGTTAAAATGGTTAAGTGTTCTCAAATTAACCTAACCCACCCATTAGTTTGGTTAACATGTTGTATTGGTTAAGTGTTGCCTTAATTTACATAACCCTACCATTCTTAGCCTGCCTTAGCTTTAATTCATTCATTTAAGCACCAACCTCTCACGTTAGATCTATATTGTTGCGGTCGCTGGATGTGCCAAGCGGTTCTGGGCAGTCTTACACCGCAACTCAATCTAACCTCGGGTTTTTGGGCATAATGCGCTAACCTCTCTTATTAGATCTGTATTGTCATGGTTGCTGGATGTGTCGGACGGTTCCGGGCAGTCTTACACCGTAACTCAATCTAAACTCGGGTTAGGCATATTCATCTTAATCTACATATTTACCATTTATGTTTATATGTAAATTATCCACCAATGTTGTCAACTCAAGTCAAGTCCCATTTACCCTCTAAATTATGTCCATAATTCTTAGGTATACAAATTATACCATTTCATACCATTAATCATTTATATGATTATGACCCAACCTATGCCAATAGCATGTAATTTAATATCTTTCCCAACGTATCCTCCGTTATTCATTTGCATAAATTACATAGAACATTAGGCTCGCAAATTAGCCTAACTCATAAACAAAAGGGAAAAGCAAAAGGGACATGTAACATTCCAACGACATAAAACAGTACAGATCAACTAAGCATGTGTGATATAAATTTGGCATAGTAGTACGCAAATATAATTAAGCATGTAAATGTGAACTTGCATTTGAGTTGGACCAAATTAACATAGATCTAAACATCTAAACATGTAGATCTAGTCATATAAGCATATATGAAGATGACTTAGCTTATGAACTTGCATATAACATGTCATAAAAGAATCACCAAATTTATATACATCATGATAGGTTCATCACCAAATTAATATACAACATGATAGGTTCATCACCAAATTGATATACAATCATGATAGGTTCATCACCAAATTAATATACAACATGATAGGTTCATCACCAATTTTATAGACAATCATGATAGGTTCATCACCAAATTTATATACAACATGATAGGTTCATCACCAAATTTATATACAATATGATAAATTGTATCAATCACAATAGACTCGTGGGCATAAACATGAATCAGAATACGACTATCTTACAACTAGGCACAATTCTAGTTTCGCTTCATTACAAGTTATGACTTTCATTTGTTCAAATCTAAAGAATAACTGAACTTACAAACAAAAGAACAAATCTTGTTTTCTGGGATCTGATTTCTGAAATTGAAAAGCGATCCTTTGATGTAGACTACTGATTCTCCGGTTTTGACTTGATTTAGGACTTCCTAACTTGATTTTTAGTTTAGAGAAAAATGGAGGCTACGCTAGTTTGGCCATGGACAGCATGACGGCTTCAGAGAGCAAGTTTATGAGTTTTTAGGGTTGAGGGTTGGGGTTTTTTATATAGAAGTTTAGATTAATGAGAGCCGTTAGATCATGCTAGGAGAAATCACAGCCATCCAAACGAAATAGAGCCAACCCGAAGTCGCCACATATGCCCTAATGACTCAAAAAAACGTCACTGGACAAAACAGTCCAGATCTGGTCGAGGGGGTCGACCCCTACCCGGGTGGGGGGGGGGACACCCCAGTCGACACCTCTCTTGGGGGGTCGACACCTATGTCAACCCCCCTGGGGGGAGTCGACCCCTATGTGCGAGAATTTTCCCGCCCAGTTGATTCTCGGAATTATTTGAATTTCGAACTGCTTTTTGATTTAATTATTATTTATATTTAATTTCCGTTTAAACTTGAAATCTTCTAAACTCCATAACTTCTTCATACAGAGTCCGATTCACGCAAACTCGGACTCTATCTTAAGTAGAATTCCGAGACGAACGCGTTGGAGAAACTCATTTCCCCTAATTTCCACTTTTAAAATTAAGTATTCTTTAATTCGTTACTTTAATGTTCACAGAAAATACAGGGTTTTACATTCTCCCCTCCTTAAAGGATTTCGTCCTCGAAATCTTCAAGTCAAGAAGAATGTATATCCTACCATCCAATCGTCCATCTACTTAATCATCAAACACATGCATCCATTGTCCTTAAACAGATTTCTAATGCTTTCATGACTATACGCACAGTGTGTGTATATGTCCTTATCTAATGCAAAATTAGGCGGTCTACTGATTCAGTTGACCTCCTTAATGCAAATCACGATAGTGCCATGAGTCCATTATGTATGTAATTATTCCTAATCATACTTTCTACATGAGTGCACAATCATTCATACAAATGCAACGTCCATATGATAACACATCCAGTCTCAACCCATATATATATATATACATACATGCATATGCAATATGAAAAGTGACTGAGCCGATCTAGTACCTAGTGTGTGTGTATGCATCCACGAGCAACCACTTGCAACCATCAATCATAACATGTTTCAAATACATGTTTACATCCATTGGTTTCTACCTAAGGGTCAAGAATATGACCAAGGAGATATACTTAAAAGATAGATATAAGCATGCATAAACTTATGGAAAAGAGATCAAGGATGTACCCTCAAAAAGAAAAGGGTATGCTGCGCGTATCTTGTCCTCAGTCTCCCAAGTCGTGTCTTCCTCAGCGTCACTCCATTGAACTTTAACAAGCTTGACTTCACGGTTGCGTAGCTTTTTGATTTCTGTCCCTAAGATACGAGTTGGAACTCTCCTCACCGTCGCTTCTCGTTCCACTTCTACTTCCTCTAGTATGCTTGGCTCCACAACTTCCGCAGACTCATGTAAGCACTTTCAAAGATGAGAGACATTATGTACTCCAGCCAATCTTTCGGGCAGCTCTACTTTATAAGCCATCTTCCCAATCTTTCAATGATAGGAAATGGCCCCACAAATCTTGGTGCCAATTTTCCTATAGACCCAAAGCGAACAACATTCCTCAAAGGAGATACTTTAAGGAAAACCCTGTCTCCAACCTCAAACTCAAGGTCGGTCCTTCTTTTATCAGCGTAGGACTTTTGTCTATCGTGTGCAGTCTTCATTCGTCTTCATATCAAGTCCACCTTCTCTGAAGTTTCTCTAATCATGTCCGGCCCAAGTACGAGCTTGTCTGTAGACTCCCACCAACAAGTTGGTGATCAGCATGGCCTTCCATATAAAGCCTCGAATGGTGCCATGCCTATGGTGGCTTGGTAGCTATTGTTGTAGGCGAATTCCACCAAAGGAAGATGATCCTCCCATGTCCCTCCAAAATCAAGAATGCACAATCTTAAGAGATCTTCTAATACTCTGTTCACCCTTTCCGTCTGACCATCGGTTTGAGGGTGATAGGCAGTGCTTAAGCATAGTTGTGTGCCTACAGCCTCTTGCAAACTCTTCCAAAACTCACTCGTAAAGATAGGATCTCGATCACATACAATGACAGAGGGTATTCCATGCAGTCGAACCACCTCTTTAAGATAAATGGATGCTAACGATGAGGCAGTCCTCCTACTCTTAACAGGTATAAAGTGAGCGCTTTTAGTGAGCCTGTCCACTATTACCCAAATACTGGTATTGCCCCTTCTTGACCTACGCAACCCATCAATAAAGTCCATCGAAATGCTATCCCATTTCCACTGTGGGACTTCTAGAGGATGAAGCAGACCACCAAGCTTCTTCTGCTCCACTTTGGCTTGCTGGCATATCAAGCATTTAGAGACAAACTCAGCTACATCCTTCTTCATGTCATTCCAGAAGAAAACCATTTTTATGTCTTTATACATCTTGTCCCCACCTGGGTGTATGGTCAATTTAGAATGGTGTGCTTCTTCGAGAACGGATTTCACCAAATCTCTTGCTTGTGGTATGCATAGTCTTCCATCCCGTCTCAACCAACCCTTGTCATCGATGGAGTATCTATTGAGGTGACTAGAAGTCTCACCTCTCCTTAGCTTATCCACCACATCAACTAGCTGAGGGTCTCCACGTTGCGTGGTTCCTATTGAGTCCAAAAGCGTAGGCCGCACCTCTAGTGTTGTTAACAAGCCAGATACAAACTCAAAGGAAGGTCTAAAGTCAAAGTTTGCTATGTACCCCAAGCTTTGCCTTTCTACAAAGAGAGGACTTAGGGTCAACTTTTTCCTACTCAAGGCGTCTGCTACAACATTGCCCTTGCCAAGGGTATAAGAAATCTCAAAATCATATGAGGCAAGAAATTCCATCCACCTTTGTTGTCTTAAGTTAAGATCCTTTTGTGAGAAAAGGTACTTTAACGATTTATGGTCAGTAAACAATTCAAACCTTTCTCCTAGTAGGAAATGACGCCATGACTTAAGAGCGAAAACAATGGCAGCTAGTTCTAAATCATGAGTTGGGTAGTTTTTCTCATGTACCTTCAACTGCCTTCCTCCATAACAAACTACTTTGCCCTCTTGCATCAAGACAGCACCCAATCCTGTCCTGCATGCGTCTATATGTACAGTAAACATCTTACTCCCATCAGGCAATGTCAGAACTGAGGCCGTTGTTAGAGCTCTTTTCAGTCGTTGGAAAGAAACATCGCAATCCAAATCCCAATCTAAAGTTAGGTTCTTCTTCGTCAAACTAGTATGTGGGGCTGAGATCTTCGCAAAGTCCTTAATGAACTTTCTATAAAAGCCCGCTAGTCTAAGAAAGCTTCGGACTTCGGTTGCATTCCGTGGAATCTTCCAATCTTGTACTGCAACTACTTTTGCGGGATCCACAGCTATCCCTTCTTTGGACACTACATGTCCAAGAAACCTTACTTCTTCTCTCCAAAAATGGAATTTGGAGAATTTTTCTTTCAGCTGATGTGCACGAAGAGTATCCATGACTTCCCTTAAATGCAAAGCATGCTCTTCCTCATTTTTCGAGAAGATCAAAATGTCATCCACGAAGACCACTACAAATTTATTAAGGAACTCCCTGAACACCCGACTCATCAAGTCAACGAAATATGCAAGTGCGTTTGTCAAGCCGAAAGGCATGACAAGCCATTCAAAGAACCATCCGGGGTCCTGAATGCGGTCTTATCAATGCTGTCCTCAGCCACTCTTAGCTGATGAAACCCGGTAGCCAGATCTAGTTGGGAGAAAACTGATGCACCTACAAGCTGATCGAACAAGTCGTATATTCTTGGAAGTGGGTGCCTATTCTTCTTGGTCAGTTTGTTTAGCTCCCTATAGTCAACATATAGGCGAAGTGAACCATCCGCTTTGGTTGCAAACACAACTGGAGCACCCCATTCAGAAATACTCCGCCTTATAAACCCCTTTTCAAGCAACTCTTTAACTTGCTTGCTGAGCTCTTTAATTTCCCTTAGAGCCATGTGTCTAATGGATAGAGCAACAGGTTTTGCATTATCAACAAGGTATATGCGGAAGTCTATCTCTCGCTTCGAAGGTGAACCCATCACCTCCTCAAAGGCATCCGAGTATTCACAGACTACTCTAACAGATTGTAGGTTTTCAACAGACGCTTCAAGAGATTCTAGGTAGCTAAGCATAACAAAGTTCATGGGATTACAAGAGATTTCGAGAGTGTTACCGAGGCAAGTCATAAGTCTAACCACTCTCTTTTCACAATCGAGGACGACACCATTACTGGATAGCCAATCCATGCCTAGAATCAACCCATAGCCCGTGAAGCCAAAAACATAGGCATTACGTCTAAACCCAACGCTTAGTATAGAAATTTCCAAATCCAAACAAATCATCGAGAAATAAGCTGAACCCCCAATTGGATTTGAAACAACCAAGGGATCCTCTACTATACTGGTGTCTAGGTGCAGAGATTCAACTAAAGCAGTAGATATAAAAGAGTGCGATGAGCCAGAATCAAAGAGAGTATGAACAAGATGATCAAAAAGATAAACTAAACTCTCAACAGAAATATTTCTATCTCGTTCTTGCGGAGGTGCTATGAGAGCGTGAACCTGCCCTCCAGAAGTAGGTCTAGTCCTCTGCCCTTGCCCTTGCTTTCTTGGGCAGTCCTTAGCCATGTGTTCTGTCTCGCCGCACTGAAAACAACCACCCATCTTCCTCTTCTTCTTTCTGCAGTCCTTAATCAGATGTCCAGGTATGCCACAAAAATTACACTTCCTCTTATCACGGGGTTTGTTATTCTTCCCGCCCTTCTTGGAATCCGTCTTCTTATTCTGTGATCCCTCCACTTTCTTGTCTTGAGGTATTCCGCCTTTATCTCTTTCTTGCCATCCTTATCTTCCTCTTGTAACAGTGCCATGTCCACTAGTCTCTCATAAGTCGCACCCATAGGTATATGGGTCATAGCTAGGTTGTGCAGTGGCTCGTTCAACCCTTTAATGAAATGAAGAGCCGTCTTATGTGGAGTGTTCACTAACTCCAATCCGAATCTAGCCAGCTGGTTGAATTGATTGACGTATTCCTTGACCGATAGGCTTCCCTGTTTGAGAGCTAAGAACTTCTCCATCTGTAGGCTTCGTTCAGCTTGCGAGAGGAACTTCATTTCAAATCTCATTCTGAAATCCTCCCAAGTTTCAACTGGTCACTTAGCATTAGTAAATTCCCACCAGTAAGAGGCTTCATCCTTGAGTAACCACAAAGCCAATTGTATCTTCTGCCTATCGTCCACTTCGAAGATAACAAACAAATCTTCTGTTTCCTTGAGCCAATTTCTTGCTTCCACAAATGACTCAGTCCCATTAAAGTTCTTTCCACCCATGGCTCGAAATCTCTACATATCTTTGAGAAAGCATTTGCATGAGGAGGTGGAGGAGGAATAGCTGCAACTGGGGGAGGAGGAACGTCTGCTGGGCCTGCGTCATTAGCCTTAGCCTCCAGGTACATTCTGAACCAACCAGGTACCGGCACGCCCTCAGGAAGATTAAGATCCCCAGACATGCTGAAACGAAAAGAAAAGGTTCGAAACAAAGGATAGAAAGATTGTGCATATGGCTTTGGGGAATATGATTTTTAAAGTAAAACAACATTTTTCTCAAAAATGCTCCTTTAAACTTCTTTTTGAAAAATAGTTTTTATAAACTTTTATCTGATCTGGTAAACCTTTGCTCTGATACCAAGTGTAAACACCCCACCTCCACTGAGATCACTCACAAAAAGAATGCATTAAATTTGGTGGAGTATTATAGGTAAAAGGTACAGGTAATTTACAAGACAGACAATATAAACAGCGGAAAGATTAAATTTTATTTCATAAGCACGTGGTCCAGTCAAAACATTACAACAACTGTCTTTAAAACCAACTTCCAAAATCACTACAATAGAGCCTATGTCTTGACTAAAACATAAAGAAGCATAAACAATAATAAAGCCGCATAAATCCCCAATTAAGAATGTGACCACTACTATAGCCCAAGAAAAGAAAATCCAAGCAATACGTCTACTCTCTTCAAGCTGGAAAAGGTCTGGACTAAGTTGAAGTATTCCCTCCCTGCGGACCTGGGGAGGGGGGAAAACGGAAGACAAGAAGACGAAAAAAACAGGTCAGACATAAGCCTGGTAAGTCCAGTAATTATTTAGCATGTAAACAGGTAAAGGGATCACGACATGAATAAACTAAACCTAGGATAATACCCTAGAAATAAGATAACAATAAGACTGAATATACTATCGCACTCCTTTCTATTTCTCTGCACCTACTAACAAGTGTTTCAACTAGCACCATGTGTTCATGATAAAATGATCCCTCTATCGATCGGCTTCTACCCGCATGCATTTTTGACTTGTGTCATTCGGCCCCGCTTGATTGTAGATACCTGTGTTGGTCCCACAATGGGGTGTATCAATTCCTATGGTGGCAACCTGACACAAGTTCAAGATGCACAGTGTATACTACTGATGCCCAGTGCCTGATTTGTCCATGCCGGAGTACGTTCACGCCCATACTCCATCGGAACCTACACTGCTGCACCACCCGCTATTATTTTGACAGCTTATAATCAGCCCAGTAATCGTGCCCCACCCTGCCTAGTTCAGGATACCATGATACATCTATGTGGGTTACTGCTGAAATGGGTCCCCGTTATTAGGGTTTCCTAATCAACATGTTAAAATGGTTAAGTGTTATCAAATTAACCTAACCCCACCCATCAGTTTATTTAACATGTTGTATTGGTTAAGTGTTGCCTTAAGTTACTTAACCCTACCATTCTTAGCCTACCTTAGCTTTAATTCATTCATTAAAGCACCAACCTCTCACATTAGATCTATATTGTTGCAGTCGCTGGATGTGCCGGGCGGTTCCGGGCAGTCTTACACCGCAACTCAATCTAACCTCGGGTTTTTGGGCTTAATGCGCTAACCTCTCACATTAGATCTATATTGTTACAGTTGCTGGATGTGCCGGGCGGTTCCGGGCAGTCTTACACCGCAACTTAAT
This sequence comes from Allium sativum, assembly GCA_030737875.1. Taxonomy (NCBI): domain Eukaryota; kingdom Viridiplantae; phylum Streptophyta; class Magnoliopsida; order Asparagales; family Amaryllidaceae; genus Allium; species Allium sativum. The sequence continues at coordinate 23,550 of JASFAX010004588.1, forward strand.
CTAACATCGGGTTAGGTATATTCATCTTAATTTACATATTTACCATTCATGTTTATATGTAAACTATCCACCAATGTTTTCAACTCAAGTCATGTCCCATTTACCCTCTAAATTATGTCCATAATTCTTAGGTATACAAATTATACCATTTCATAGCATTAATCATTTACATGATGATGAGCCAACCTATGCCAATAGCATGTAATTTAATATCTTTCCCAACGTATCCCCCGTTATTCGTTCGCATAAATTACATAGAACGTTAGGCTCGCAAATTAGCCTAACTCATAAACAAAAGTGAAAAGCAAAAGGGACATGTAACATTCCAATGGCATAAAACAGTATAGATCAACTGAGCATGTGTGATATAAATTTGGCATAGTACTACACAAATTTAATTAAGCATGTAAATGTGAACTTGCATTTGAGTTGGACCAAATTAACATATACCTAAACATCTAAGCATGTAGATCTAGTCATATAAGAATATATGAACATGACTTAGCGTATGAACTTGCATATAACATGTCATAAAAGAATCACCAAATTTATATACAACATGATAGGTTCATCACCAAATTATTATACAACATGATAGGTTAATCACCAAATTGATATACAATCATGATAGGTTCATCACCAAATTAATATACAACATGATAGGTTCGTCCCCAAATTTATATACAATCATGATAGGTTCATCACAAAATTAATATACAACATGATAGGTTCATCACCAAATTTATATACAACATGATAAATTGTATCAATCACAATAGTCTCGTGGGCATAAACATGAATCAGAATACGACTATCTTACAAATAAGCACAGTTCTAGTTTCGCTTCATTACAAGTCATGACTTTCATTTGTTCAAATCTAAAGAATAACTGAACTTACAAACAAAAGAAAAAATCTTGTTTTCTGGGATTTGATTTCTGAAATTGAAAAGCTATCCTTTGATGTAGACTACTGATTCTCTAGTTTTGACTTGATTTGGGACTTCCTAACTTGATTTTTAGTTTAGAGAAAAATGGAGGCTACGCTAGTTTGGCCATGGACAGCATGACGGCTTAAGAGAGCAAGTTTATGAGGTTTTAGGGTTGAGGGTTGGGGTTGTTAATATAGAAGTTTAGATTAATGAGAGCCGTTAGATCATCCAAGGAGAAATCAGAGCCATCCAGACCAAACAGAGCCAACCGGAAGTCGCCATATATGCCCTAATGACTCAAAAAAACGTCACTGGACAAAACAGTCCAGATTTGGCCGAGGGGGTCGACCCCTACGGGGTGGTCGACACCTATGTCGACCCCCTTTGGGGGGAGTCGACCCCTATGGGCGGGAATTTTCCCGCCCAGCTGATTCTCGGAATTATTTGAATTTCAAACTGCTATTTGATTTAATTATTATTTATATTTAATTTCCGTTTAAACTTGAAATCTTCTGAACTCCATAACTTCTTCATACAGAGTCCGATTCACGTAAACTCGGACTCTATCTTAAGCAGAATTCCGAGACGAACGCAATGGCGAAATCCGTTTCCCCTAATTTCCACTTTTAAAATTAAGTATTCTTTAATTCGTTACTTTAATATTCACAGAAAATATAGGGTGTTACATGGAGGACTCATTTGGTATCTTTGAGATAGACGATGGAAGGAAGGTTCAGCTCGCTGCTTAGTCGATGATGGAGTTTAGGCTAAGGGGCACAACCCAAGGATGGGGAATTTGTTGATATAGCTTTAATCCACAAAGAAGGTAAAGGTGAAAGTGGAAAGAATAATTAACCCCGTAACAAAAGAAAGGCGGTAAGGATAACAAGGGCCAAAAGAAAAGGAAGTGCCACAATTGTGGAATACCTGACCACTTAAAGAAAGACTGTAGAAAGAAGAAGAAGACTGGCTGTTACCATTGCGGTGAGGTTGGACATATGATTTAGGATTACCCGAGGAGGCAAGGGCAAAGGCAAGGACAGAGGCAGGATCTTCCGGAGGGCAGGTTGTGTTCTCGTGGTCAGTATATCAGAAAGAGATAGGAAGTTTCAGTTGAAGATTTGATTTCTTTTTCCTAAGACTCTTTTCGACTCCTGCACTTCACATTTGTTTATATCTGCTTCGTTAGTTGAAACACTGCACCTAAATACTTGTTTAGTTATGGATCCCATTGTAGTCTCAAATCCTATTAGTGGTTCGACTCATTTATCCATGGTTTGTCGAGATTTGAGAGTGTCTATCTTGGGTGTTGGGTTTGAATGCAACGCCTACATTCTTGGTTTCATGGGCTATGGCTTGATTCTAGGCATGGATTGGCTAGCCAGGTATGGTGCCCTACTAGACTGTGGAAGGAGGGTAGTTACATTGTTGACTCGTTGTGGAGGAACACTTGATATTTCTTGTGACCCTAGAGGTCCGGTGATGCTTAGCTACTTAGAATCTCTTGACGCATCCATCGACGATTTGGAATTTTTTCGTGTAGTCCGTGAGTTTGTGACGTTTTTGATGAGGTTCGGGGTTTACCCCCGAGGCGCGAGAATGACCTCCGTATATACTTAGTAGATAATGCAAAACCAATTGCATTACCAGTTCACCACATGGCTCCGAGAGAGAAGAGGGAACTTGATAGGCAAGTGGGGGGAGCTACTTGGGAAGAGGTTTGATAGGTGAATCATATTAGGATGGAAAACCTATTAATGACAGTCCTTGAGGAAGCCCATCAATCTAAGATGACTATTCATCCAAGTGGTAATAAAATGTATAGAGTTCGAGGAAGTGGGGACAAACTTGCGGAAGGAAGTAAAAGTAGAGAAGACAGCGAGAATGCGACTTGGGAGACTGAAAATAAAGATCACGCTTCATACCCTTTCCTTTAGGACTATGTTCTTAACTTTTTTTCCAAAGCTTTTTATTCGTACTTGTTTCTATCATTTGAGTACATCTTATCCATAGCATTTTTCGATCTTTAGATAGGAAAATCTTATGGTTGTAAACATGTGTTTGAGACATGTTATGTTTGGTGGATGCAAGTGGATGCAAGTGTTTGCTCGTGGATGCATTTACACACACATTAGGCACTAGATCGGCTCAATCACTTTCATATTGCATATTGATAAGTGTGCATACTTAAATAAATGGGTGTATATTGATTGTGTTATCATATGGATGTTGCATTTAGATGAATGATTGTGCACGCATGTAGAAATAATATGTATCATTAGGATTCTTTTGCACACATAATGGACGCTTGGCACTATCATGATTTGCATTGAGGAGGTCAACTGAATCAGTAGACCGCCTGACCTTTGCATTAGGTAAGTGACATATACACACACTTTTGCATATGTTCATATAGCATTAGAAGTCTTTTTAAGGATAATGGATGCTTGTGGATGATGGATGAGTAGATGGATGATGAATGGTAGGATACATTCTTCTTAACTTGAAGATTTCGGGGACGAAATCCTTTAAGGAGGGGAGAATGTAACACCCCGCATTTTTAATGAAATTAAAAATGTGGAAATATGTATATATATTGTATGCATAGATATATTTTAGATAGAAATTAAATAATGATAATAAAATTGCATGTAATAAGTTAATGTAGTGAAATGAAGAAAAAGATTAATAAAACAAATTACATGCAATACATGAAATGCGAAGAAATGCATGCGAACATTTAAAAAGAAATAAAAAGGAGAATTTGAAGAGCCTCCAAAATTTGATCATGAAATTAGTGTCATTGCGTTCGTGGTGATTTTCTGATCAATTTAGACGTATAGTTTATAGAAAACTGAATTAAAATGAAGAAGATATCTTTAAATTAAATATTGCAGTAAAACATGAAAAAGAGGAATGAGAAAAGAATAATGGGTAGCATTGTCCTAAGTCTTTTTAGCAAAGACTTAGTAGCTCATTTGGTTAGTACATGTGACTTGTACACAAGAGGTACATAGTTCAATCCCCACTAGCGTCATATTTTTGTTTTAGGGGAATGGCTAAAAAGTGGCTTAGTGTGAACGCAGTTCAAAAAGCGGTTTAGTGTGAAAAGGGTTAATTGGAAAGATAATTAGAAATATATATATATATATATATATATATATATGACATGTGGGTGTCAACACCCCTGCTGCTGCGCATCATGTTGCACACATGACGCATTTTTGTTGGTTAGTGACGTTTTTGATGGTTTTAGGGCTTATGTGGCTTGTTCTGATTGGCCTGATGACGTGACTTTTTGGTTTGAAGGGTTTAGATGAATCCTAGACTAATCTAAAGGCTATGATTAATCAAATACTTATATATAAGCACACATAAACCTAAACCCTAATCAAAACTAAATTCATTCATAAGCCGCCTTGCTGCTGCATCCTAAACTGAGCTAGTCTCTTCTCCAACAAATTAAAGCTTAGGAATTGCGAAAAGGGATTCTAGAACAACAACGAACGAATCTATTCTTTTTTCTATCACTGTGAGTACAGTCACTTTCATAAGATAATTAATTAAAATAATTATGATAAGTTGTGGTCTGGACTGTATGTATATGCCTGTTGAATCATATGCTATTAGCCAGTTCTGTTATCATCTATTCTATTAATATATGCCAGTTTTGTTATCATATGTAATTGGATTCATTTTATGATGTTAATTCCTATGTCTAAATACATATGCTTGATTAGATTCATTCTATGCAAGTTATGTTTTGATCTATGCAAGTTTATATGCAAGTTATGTTTTGATCTTTGCAAGTTTATATGCAAGTTATGTTTTGATCTATGCAAGTTATGCAAGTTTATATGTAATTATGTTTTGATGTATGCAAGTTTATATGCAAGTTATATTTTGATCTGTGCAAGTTATGCAAGTTTATATGCAAGTTATGTTTTGATCTATGCAAGTTTATATGCAAGTTATGTTTTGATCTATGCAAGTTTATATGCAAGTTATGTTTTGATCTATGCAAGTTATGCAAGTTTATATGCAAGTTATGTTTTGATCTATGCAATTTTATATGCAAGTTATGTTTTGATCTATGCAAGTTATGCAAGTTTATATGCAAGTTATGCAAGTTTATATGCAAGTTATGTTTTGATCTATGCAAGTTTATATGCAAGTTATGTTTTGATCTATGCAAGTTATGCAAGTTTATATGCAAGTTATGTTTTGATCTATGCAAGTTTACATGCAAGTTATGTTTTGATCTATGCAAGTTTATATGTAGCTTATGTTTTGATCTATGCAAGTTTATATGCAAGTTATGTTTTGATCTATGCAAGTTATGTTTTGATCTATGCAAGTTTATATGCAAGTTATGTTTTGATCTATGCAAGTTATGCAAGTTTATATGCAATTTATGTTCATTTATGCAAGTTCATATGCAAGTTATATTCATCTATGCAAGTTTATGCTTATATGTTTAGATCTATGCCAGTTCATATGTTTAGATTTATGTCAGTTCACATTGCATATGTTAATTGGACCTATCTTATATGCTAGTTCACGTTTATATGTTAAATTAGAATTATGTTGTTATATGCTAAGTTTATGTTACACATGCTTAATTAGATCTATATTGTTTTATGCCAGTTTGAATGTCATATGTCTCTTTCCTTTCCTTTTTCTTATGAGTTAGGCTAACAGCGAGCCTAATGTAAGGTGAATTATACATACGAACAACGTGGGGATGTTGGGGAATAGTTTAGGAAAACATTAATATTGGATATTTTGTAATTGGCATAAAATGTTTGGTAACCGTGTAATTAACTTGAGACAAAAATTGGTATAGTTTATATACATGGAAATTATGGACATAATTTAGATGATAATTATGAACATAACTTGTATTGACTACACTTGTGGATAATTGACATATAAACTTGGACATGAATGGTAAATATGTAAATTGATTAAAAGATGAACATACCTAACCCGAGGTTAGATTGAGTTGCGTTGTAAGACTGCCCGGAACCACCTGGCACATCCAGCAACCGCAACAACAGGTCTAATGTGAGAGGTTAGCGCATCAAGCCCAAAACCCGAGGTTAGAATGAGTTTGCAGTAGAAGTCTTCCCGGAACCGCCCGACACATCCAGCAACCGCAAACAACAGTTCTAATGTGAGAGGTTGGTTCATTAATAAATCAATTAATGCCAATGAACATACATGCTAAGAATGGTAAGGTTAAGTAACATAAGAATAGGCGACACTTAAGCAATACAACATGTTAACTAAATAAATGGATGGGGTTAGGTTAAATTGAGAACACTTAACCGTTATAACATGTTGGTTAGGAAACCCTAGTAACGGGGACCCATTTCAGTAGTAACCCACATAGATGTATCATGGTACCCTGAACTAGGCAGGGTAGGGCACGATTACTAGGCTGATTATAAGCGGTCAAAATAGCGGTGGGTGGTGCGTCAGTGTAGGTTCCGACGGAGTACGGGCGTACAAGTGCTCCGGAGTGAAAAAATCAGGCACTGGGCATCAGTAGTTATACACTGTGCATCTTGAATTGTGTCGGGTTGCCATCATAGGGATTGATACACCCCATGATGGAACCATCACAGGTATCTACAAAGAAGCGGGGCCGAATGACACAAGTAATAAATACATACGAGTTAGGGAGCCGATCGCATGGGGAGGGTAGTGGGTACAACTAGTGGAGATAGGAGCAGGCGACACCTATGACAGCAGCTAGGGGTACACGAAACTACCATTATTATTATTGTCATTATGATTAGTAAGAGGGATCAACTTTCAGTATGGGACTAGTAACGGTGTGATGTATTTAGCATTGGTGCAGTGTAGTAATTATCCTATAGTGATTAGAAGCGCAATCAACGTTTATCTTATTCGTCTTACCTACCTTGTCATGCATGCTTATGTTACAGTCACTTCTTACTTTCCAGTTTATGTTCTTATCCTGTTACTTTAATAATTATACTGTTAAAATTACTGCACTCGCCAGACTTTATGTTTGACCTCGTTTGTTCCTTCCCTTTTCTTTCTGTTCCCCCCCTAGGTTCTCAGGGTGGGCCTAGTGGAGCTTGATTTGCATCTCTTTCTCTCTCTGTTGGAAGTGCTTGGATTGCTGAAAGTAAAGTTCAGCTTATCTCTTTTTATTGCTATTTATGTTGGGGTTATGCCTATTGTTTTATGTACTCAGAAAATAATTTGTCAAGATGGATATTAAGTGTACTTGATTTTATTGTTGGTTTTGGTGTTGTAATCAAACTATTTTTCCGCTGCAATGAAGTTGTTTTAAAAGTTTAATGTACCAATATATGTATCTATCTTGTTATATTATGTTCTATACACTTATAATACTCCATGAAAGTTAATGCATTCCCTTTGTGAGTGACATTAATGGATGTGAGGTGTTACAGAAAGTAAGATTCGAAGAAACTATTTCCAGAAAAAATTGACGTCGAGTAAGGAAGATGAACGATTAAGAAGAAGAAATGAATTTACATTAGAACCTGTAAAGTAAAAAAAGTTAAAACCGGCTATAGTAACTTATTAGGTCAGTGAGATCATTTAAGGATGACACCTCCAAACTTCAGATTATTCAGAAATAATTCAAACTTCGGATTATTATGGGAAGGCACGTCAAACTTCAGATTATTCCTGACAATTATTACTAAAAAAATCATAAGGTGTCAATTATTAAAGCATAAGTACTTAAGCTAATCGTTGAATCCAAAAAGCTAACAACATTTTAATTAATTGGTACTATATGTAGTTAACAACAATTTTGTTCATAGATTTACAAATTTCTAAACAATTTTTTCATGCATGCAGGTTTGAGTTATATTTCCATGTTGTAAAAGTTACATCGTATGTATCCCTTTGTTCTTTTTCTCAACTGTTGAAGGAAAATCCTTCATTAACTCATTAGCCCCTTATCAATGTGCATCCTAATAGTCTAAGAATCCTGCTCCGTTGGATGTTTAACCAAACTCACAATCTTTGCCATCCAATCACATTAGACAAAACACCACCGACGCTTCACACATAGCCATCGCCTCATTTTTTAATTAACATTTACATTCATTGAACCCTAATTCCTTCTTGCTCCCAATTTAACTTGATTCCCAATTCAACCTATTATCGAAGCCGAAGCAGTAATTTGGAACAGTGGGTTTATCAAGAGTGGCCTAATCTTCCGTTGTTCTCACAGATATTGATGTTAATATCACAATCAATGTTTTCGATTTGTACTATTGCTCCATAAATTAGCACTAAGAATTTGCTTTTTTTATCAATTATTGGACTTATATGATTAGATTAGGCAAAAAAAATATTATAGTTGCTTGAAATAAAATTAAATGGTAGATTCCCAATTAGTAATAGAAAAGTGACGGTTTTTTGATCAAGAGTAGCCTAATCTTCCTTTCTTCTCTTAAGTACTGATATTAATGTCACAATTCATATTTTGGGTTTGTACTATTTTTCCAAACTAGAATAACTTTTTTTTCATGGTTTAATTCAAGTTAACAGACAAGATTTGGCAAAATTTTGTTATAGTAATATTAAATGGTACTTTTCATCAGTTAAACCCACTCACCAATTTTTATTTGATAACAGTTCCAAGTTTTATTGGTGAAATTGATTACTGTGTTGGTTGTATTTGCAATTATTTTTACTGAATTCTTAGTATTATTCATTGCAATTTGATCTACATATTTTGTTAGCATTTTTTTTGGCATGTATAGTTTGATATCTGGGGCTTTCTCTCAGCCTAACAATGCTTTCTTTAGGCAAATCCTAGCCATAATTTCCAATCTTGTTTCGCAGGAAATATAATTTGAAATGTAGGCCTAATCACTTTGGGTATCATATGAATGATCATTATAGGTGAGTCCTAGTAGTTAGAAAATAATTAATTCTCACAGTAAGTTAAAATACGTTAACTATGAATCATTGTCATAATGTATTTGTATGGTGAACTTAATTACCTCATGCGAATGTAGTCTTTCCATGACATACATGTGTTTACGTATGCATACCCATCTTGTACCAAATATCTAATGCATTCATCAAAGAATTTGGTAGGTTAACTAGCTTAGTAAATACGACAAGATGAAAAAAATAATGTGATATCCTAAAGTTAGAATAGTTATCTGTATGTTGTATATTTTCCGCTTTGTAGACATGTTCTTACCCATATATCTTTAGTTCCAACTCTTGACTGACTAAGAACTATGAGATGAATACATGATTATTGATGGACCATGGAGTCATTGACTTGGCCGTTTGTGTATATGTACACTTTCAACGTTAAATAACATAAGGACGAAGAAAAGCAGAAAGCTAGGTGGGACTTAATAGTCATGCAACAATGATTATCATACAAAATTAGTAATACATATATTTACCATGATATGTATAAAGAAACAATCAGTAATTAGAATGAAGTCATCAGATTGATCTAATAATTTTCATATATGATGACTTTACTTTATGTGCATGATACTAATAAAATCATTGGCACCAGATAGTATTATATTTCTTTATTAACATGTGTAGACTGGATGGTGGGCTAGAATCTCACAAGATTCTACTAATCATCCATATGGTCGAACAATCCATATTAGTTAGGAACATGGGAAATTTGTGGCAAGAAGCTATAGTTCCAGGTAACATAATTACAAGCATTGTCAAGAATTTTTTTTGGTGTACGAGGACATAGATGTTCTGCTAGTTTTATTATCCAACAAAAAATATCTAATGATATTCCATGTTTTTGTTGTCAATAAGTATTTTGCATATCATACAAACACAATGTCATGGATCAATATTTTAGGAGGTTTTTTTACTCTAGGTACAAGCTATTGTTAATTACAAGAACCTCTAATGCAAGTCTGTTAAATTATATTTCAAGTACTATGCGTGGATCTATATTCTTAGAGTATTATGAATGTGTGAACAACCACCTGGCATAGTAATAAGCTCTTGCATTTGATTGATGTAGATTACTTTTTTTTGCTTTTTTCTCAATGGGGTTCGTTATTTTATGATGGTGTACAGTTTCTAGTAAACAAATAAATCAACTTAATTTTGGATAGAGAGTAACTCCTTAAAAAAATTGTCTACACATTGTAGTGGTTATGTAACTATTTACATCTGATAGGGCAGGCTTGGAATTACCATGAGATAAACAACAAATATGTTTATTTAAGTTTTAAGTGAAATAGTTCTTCAGAGAAAAATTCATAACTTTTCCGTCGGCCATGCCTGTAACGACCCGGATTTCTATCGAATTATTTTAAAATATTTAATATGGTTTTAAATATTTATTTGATAATATATATGAATTTTTACATGATGTTATCGATTTAAAAATCGATTTCGATTTAATATCGAATATATTAAATTATCGTAATACGAAATATGATTGAAATCGAAGTTTAAAAATTGAATCAAAATAATCCAGATGATCAGTACTAATTGTATTTGAATATAGACGATAATAAAAATATTTTATTGTTAGAGAATTGGTTATTTTTGAATTTAAATCATTTTATATTGATTTATTGTGTTATTTTAAAAATACATCCGAATTAAATTGTATAATCCATTACGTTTAGTCAGAATAGCGTTATAACGTTGAAATTTCAGTCGTTACGTTAAAGTAGCGGTTCATGAGTTCAAATTGTGAACCCCGACATGTTTGATTAGTAGATAAGCTTGAAATCAAACCGATATCTATTTAAAAAGAATTAAAACCTCTTCAAATCACATTAAATTATATGTACCTTACCTACCCTATATTATGTACTAACGCAGACTAATTTCTTCTTGCCTAAGTATTTATTTACTTATAAATACACGACTACTTATAAATACACGACTACTCTCTTTGTAATTTCCATTTCGTTCTTCTATAAATAAAATCACTCGCAAGCTTCTACAAATTGAAAAATACGGCAGACTCAATATATTTCCTTTCTCATTTTTGTTCGCAGTTATAAATCAGATGGGAAGCCGCTGCCCCCTCCTTTAAAATTGAATACAAATTCATTTAGGCAAAAATCATCTCGTCCAAATTAAAATGGCAATCGAATCCTCAGAAATAAAAATGCGCCTTCCTTCTTTATCCAGCACCGCCAATTCCAGTTTTCACGAAGAAGAAAAAATTGATGAAACACGATTCAACTATAATCGCGAAAACCAGTTATTCGATTTCAAGGATTTAGGCATAAGTTCAATAATAATGAAGGTCGCGATTAGAGGTAAAGCTAAGATAAGTCTCGTGAGGTTTTGGGTGTGTTCGATAACTACAGGGGATTCGGTTTTACTATGTAGCAACGAATTGGTTTCTGGGAGTCGGAGTGGGTGATCACGGAGTCGCGAGTTTGGGATTCACGATTTTGGTGGCATTCAAACTGAGGACCTAGGTCGGTACTTTGTTGTGCAGCGATGAACACGATGACAACGAGCTCGAGGATGGCTAAGGGAAGTGGATGTCGATGGTCTATAAAGTGAAGGGAGGGTTCGCAGGCAATAATGGAAGATGATGATGTAGAAGAAAGTGACAAGAATGAAGGTATGAGTTCGAAGAAATTTTCCTGGGCGTGGACGGGTACAGTGGGAAAGGTGGCTTCCTGATTTGTGAAATATGATATATGGATTAAGGTAAATTTAATAAAATCAGTCTAGTTAATTAAATTAATTTATAATGTTTAATTATATATATTCAAACTTGTGTGAAAATAAATAAAATATATTGTCATATCCATTCTAGGTCCAAAAATCATGAAAATAGATCGAGTTGGTTCATAGCTGTTAAATACACATTCTGGAAGTGGTTTGGAATTTTTCAGAGTCAATCGAAAATTTAAGGAATTCAAATTCTGAATATCCAACGAAATAAAATCACGGTGAGTAAATCTCACTCATATTTTTATTTAGAATTTTTTATTCGTTAAAATAATAGTTCGTTGGTTGTTTGCATGCACTGAATTATTTTTATGGCTATAAAATATATATTAGTTATTTAGGAATGATGTTTGTGGTTATTATATATATATATATATATATATATATATATATATATATATATTGGTGATTGGATAGTTCCTGCAGTACCATTAGCGGATGCCCGCACTATCATTAGTGGATGACCCTATGCGCCCCACAATATGATAGTGGATGACCTTCTATACCGCGATATACTGCCTCGAAGCAGGAGGGGTATTATTTATGTTGTCTAACGTTTGTGGATGCAAGAAAACAGGTTTGAGGGATCCAATTAGATTCCTAGAAAATATTATTATTTGTTTGTTTTCATATATATTATCATATATGATGTGTTAGAAAACCTGTTATTAATAATTTCGTGTTTTTGAATGATTAAAAATCACTTGGCCTAAAAGTTGATTTATAAAAATTTCGTGAAAAGGGATTTTGAGATTTAAATGGGGAAATCTATTTTTCTACAAATAAATTATGAATTTCGAATGGGCTAAGAAATATTAACTTGTTTTGAATAATAAAAACAAGTAAAGAAATTTATAAACGATGTTTATAAACTAAATAATATGGGAAATTGAAATGAATTTATAAAGGATATTTATAAATGAAATGGAGAATTATCATTGGATAATTGGGAAATTTAAATTCAAATGTGAATTTAAAAATAAGAATTGGAAATTGTTTTAAATAGAAAACGATGTAGTCTATTCTGATGTTCAGAATGTAAATTTAATTGGATAAATTAATTAGATTATGCCGAAATTCTAAAATAAATTATATCTAGAAAGGATATTGAAATTATATTAATTAGAAACTAATATTTGAAATACATATTTAAATAGATTCTATGTTATATATTGATAAGTTAAAGTAAACAGAATATTCCAAATAAGATTTTGGTTTTAAATAGATTTTAGAATGGAACTTGTTTTAATATATATAAACAAGTAAACTTATAATCGATGTTTGTAAATGTAGTAAACTAAAAATCAAGAGATAATTTGTAATTTTAAATTCAAGTATGAATATAAAAATAGAATTTGAAATCGTTTCGAAAAGAGAACGACGGGTTTTATTTCGGATTCGGAATATAAAATGAACTGAGTTTCAAATAGATTTTTGAAATGAAACTTGTTTTAAATTATAAAAGAAGGAAGTTAAATTTATAAAGGTGTTTATAAATTAAGTAAATTATCGTGGGATAATCTGGAATTTTAAATTTGATTATGAATTTAAAAGTGAATTGGAAAACGGTTTGAAATAGAACAATTGATTATAATCCGAAATTCAAAATATAAACTGAATTTAGAAAATCCAAAGGAGTTGTAATTGGAATTCGATTATATCGAATTTTATAAAATAATTTATTCCCAAATGAATTAGAATTTAATAGATAATATTAAGTTGTAAATAAATTATAACTGAGTTATGAAATAATAGACGATTAGAGATAATCGAAATATTTAAGTTAGATTTGGAAAACTGGATTAATATATATAGAAATATCTAGGAATAAGATTGGAAATATAAATTTAATGAAGTTTAAATGTTTATATTTAAATATAATTAAAAATGAGCTCGCCGCGGCGCGGTAGTTCGAAAATTGGCGTTTCGAACTTCAATTGAGTATATAGAACTCAATTTAAGTCGGAATTCTTTGAAATAAGAATCGTCGAAACCAGTTGAATAATAGTTTTCTAACGGAAGAAAAAAATATGGATTTTGCCGTATAGATTTTAAGTTATGTCAAAAAACAAATTTCCAGAAAAACAGCGCCATAATCGTTTAAAAACCATAACGGTTTATTTAAATTAATAAAAGGATTTTAAGTAAATAAAATCCGAATTTCCATTAGAAAAATCCATACTTGAGATATAAATTAAATATGAACTCAAGTATAGTAAGTGAACTGATTTTTGAAGAAAAAAAATCAGATTTTTAATTATTTAATAGAATTAACTAGTTTGAAGAATAATTAGTTAATCACATTTTTATACGAAATTGGGCTTTGGATAAGTGAATGAGTGTGACGCCCCACGTCCGTTAATGTCAATCGTTAAGAAAATGCATTAAGTTTCGTGAAACGTTGTAGGTAAATAGACACAGAACATTACAAGACAGATATAAAAGATAGCAGCGGAATTTAAAATTTTATTTAAAACATCATTCATAACATCTTGGTCCAAAATATCACAAGTCTGGAACTACATAAAAACCATTACAATAATATAAAGCTTCTGTCTTGTACCATCAGAGTACATAAATACATAAAAAAGCATAATTCCCCGAAGAGACACAGCCATATTTGTAAAGACAAGAACTTGAGCAATACATCAAAAGCAGCTCACTAACGAGATGATACTAGAGTCCTGATTAAGCATGAGTATTCCCACCCTGAGAACCTGGGGGGAGGGGGAAACAGAAGAATGAAGAGGAAACAAAAAGGGTCAGACAAAAAGTCTGGCGAGTCCAGTTACTTTTAGCAAGTAAATAAGTAAAAGTAGCATGACAGGCATATAAGGTGGATAAGGAAGATAACATCACAAAGGTAAGTATGACGGGGTAAACATGATAGGTTGTATATGCTTCTCTAATGATTACTCTGCACTAATACTAGTATAACCAGAATGAGATGATCCTAACATCTATCAAATGGTAGACTTAGGCATACGTCCAGATGTACCCTAACTACTACCCTAATCGATCGGCTCCCTACTTCGTAGATACACAGTGTTGTCCTAACAATAGGAGGTATCATTTCCTAAAGTGGCAACCCTTCATTGACGTGCACATCCATACCTACTGGTGTCACGGTCGTCTTAGCCCCCTCTACCCGGCCCATGCACGCACATGTCCCCGGTTGGTTTGCGCCGCCCACATCGTCCTCCTCGTTTGGATCTCTTACAATCAGTCCAGTAAGCGTTCCCCGACTCTGGCCTAGGGCAGAGTCCTCGTTTGATACTATTATATGGGTTACTTACTGAAACGGGTCCCACACACAATACGATACAAGCTCTCCCCTTTGTCTTGTATCCCCACTAGGATTTCCACCGGTTATGCTTACCACTAGGTGTCTTTAATTACGTAACCCTATCATTTCCGCAAGTTATACTTACCCTAAGGTGTCTTTAATTACATAACTCCAACATTTCCATAGGTTATGCTTACCTAAGGAGGTGTCTTAAATTACATAACCCTTTAAGGTTAAGTTTGTGGGCCTATATATACATATTACCCACCCCCCTCAGATTTACTTAACCCACCCACTGTCCAAACAAGTTTACTTAACCCTTATTCAAGTTTATGTTCATACAATCCCTATGGATTCAACTAGGTTAAGTATTCCAATTCGTTACCATGTCCATTTGTGGTTATAATATGCTAGACCTCCCACATTAAGCCTACCACTTGTGGACGCTGGATATGCCGGTCA
>JASFAX010004589.1:0-38951 GCA_030737875.1 Allium sativum
GTTCACGATAAACCCAAAAAATCAATATTCATTCAATTCCAATTAAATATTATTTAATTGGTACACTTCATCAAATCTAAATCAAAAGATTTAATCTTTTCTCAACTGGGTTCAAGAACAGTGTTAGTGAAGACACCATTCACGACAAACCCAAATCACATTCATTAATTATCGGGTTAAAGAACAAGTGTTATTTAAAACACTGTTCACGATAAACCCAAAAATCAATATTCATTCAATTCCAATTAAATATTATTTAATTGGTACACTTCATTAAATCTAAATAAAAAGATTTAATCATTTCTCAACTGGGTTCAAGAACAGTGTTAGTGAAGACACCATTCACGACAAACCCAAATCACATTCATTAATTATCGGGTTAAAGAACAAGTGTTATTTAAAACACTGTTCACGATAAACCCAAAAATCTACATCGATTCAATTCCAATTAAATATTATTTAATTGGTACACTTCATTAAATCTAAATAAAAAGATTTAATCTTTTCTCAACTGGTTCAAGAACAGTGTTAGTGAAGACACCATTCACGACAAACCCAAATCACATTCGATATTCAATACAAGGCTCTGAATAGAAAATATATCGGCTTATATTCAATATCGAATTCTACGACTAACAAATGTCGTATTGGAAATAACGATATAAATATATATCTTTCAAATTTCCATAACCACACCTGTATAATCACGAATTCCAACATCGAAATATTCCGAAGACAATTTCGATTCAAATCCACTCCAATGCAATCATTGGAAATTTTGGTTATTTTCAAAACCCTTTTCAAATTCAATTTATTTATTTAAAAATAAATAGAATTATAATTCTAGTTCAAAACTAGTTCATTTCGATAAAAATCTATTTTTATCTTTTCAAATATGGAGTTTTTCATCCCAAACTTTCACAAATCATTTCTTATGATTTTACACAAATTATTACTATTTTTAATAATTTTATCAAGGCCCGTACAGTCGATTTCCAACAACGGCCATCGAACTGCACTTACAGCGACCTTTTTCGAATTTGATTTGGACGTATCTCCAAATCCAACCGTTAGATTTCAAATTTCTAACATTCATTAGAAAGCTCTTTTCGATACGAACCCAACGGTTCCGGTTTTAGGAGAATCCGACGGTCGGATCTCCCGCAATGTCCGTTTGAAATAAATGGTCGAAATTCACGAACTGCCGCGGCGCGGCGCGTTCTATTCAGGCCATTATATTATATATATAATATATATAATATATACTTCGTCGATTTCTATTTAAAACGAATTATATAAATAGTTTTAAATTCGTTTCAAAAGCAATTTCAACCTCCTTTTCAATTCAAATCAAAATTGAATTCTTCTTTATAAATTCGTTTCAAAATTCATTTCTATTCAATTCAAATTTCAATTCAATTTGAATCCATTTCAATTCGTTTTCAATTCAATTCTTTCGAAATCGTTTTCAATTCAATTCATTTCGAAATCGTTTTCAATTCAATTCATTTCGAAATCGTTTTCAATGCAATTCATTTCGAAATCGTTTTATTTTCAATTCATTTCGAAATCGTTTTATTCAATTCATTTCAAAATATTTGATTTCAATTCATTTCAAAATATTCGATTTCGAAATCACTTTTCAATATTCATTTTAAAATGAATAAAATCGATATAAATATCGTTCACGTCAAAATGGCGTCAATCTAATCCTCACGGCTTCACATATTTCTATTTTCAAATATTCTATTTCAAATATTTCTATTTCAAATATTTCTATTTCAAATATTTCTTTTTTTTTTTTTTTTTGAAACTGGAATGAGGCCCAATCAATTACCATATAATGTTAATTATATGGATTTTCTACAACACATGTATATATCAACAACGATGAATAATCAACCATCAACCAAAGTGCACTACACTGTATAAGCATCAAATATAGACATTTAACGCTTATAGCAGCTTGTCAATCAATCGATCGACATATTTAATCAATCAGGATGAGTGAACTTCAAATTTCATCCTAACACCCGTGTGGGGTTTCAAACAATCAAACACATATTTTATTTGTGCAGTTAGGCGATGTGAAAAATTTATCGACCCAATCAACGTCATTCAAATAGGTGTACATAAACAAACCGTCTGGTTTGTAAATGAATATTTATTTATTCACATTCACGTTAAAAATTATATTTTTAACGATAACACATTTTATTTTAACATATGAATTTCTATTCAGTTCATTCGTTAAATAAAATGCTATTTTTATTTTTTATTTTTCTAACTTATTTTAGAAAATTTCGGCGGCATAACGGCACGATACTAGAAACGGGACAAGGCCTAGCCTTATCCCCGGTCTAGTGAAGGCCCACGCCATTCACACATCAATCAAATCAATTCGTTATGCAAACCACAACCTTTGAAGTAAGGATCTAACCTAGCCTTACTCCTTCGCCTTATAACGGCGCACGTCTAATCCTAACCAATTTATCGATTCGATTTTTCACACCACAAACCACATTCAAACCAATATCGCAATCAATCACCAAACAGTCAAACAAACAAGTCCATGGTCTGTGGACGATTGTGTCGGGTGCTACTAAGCACCGTCTGCATCCTAGTATATATATATAACTAGAAATAAAATAGAAAGGTGAGAAATTCTCACTTTTAGCTATCCAACCATCTCGACTCTTCTTTTGCAGAAGTCTTCGTCGTTTCGCCTTTTTGTCACCTTCGTTGCCCAAGGCCACTATATATATAAAAACGAATTTTTATTTCAAAGTTCAATATATAAAAATCGAATTTTTATTTCAAAGTTCAATATATAAAAATCGAATTTTTATTTCAAAGTTCAATATATAAAAATCGAATTTTTATTTCAAAGTTCAATATATAAAAATCGAATTTTTATTTCAAAGTTCAATATATAAAAATCGAATTTTTATTTCAAAGTTCAATATATAAAAATCGAATTTTTATTTCAAAGTTCAATATATAAAAATCGAATTTTTATTTCAAAGTTCAATATATAAAAATCGAATTTTTATTTCAAAGTTCAATATATAAAAATCGAATTTTTATTCCGCTAATATATAGACAATAATCTCATTTCAAAAATATTGATTTCGCCTTTATAAAAATAAAGTTTTCACCATTTTAAATTAAAGTCTTCACCTTTTTAAATTAAAAGTTTTCACCATTTTAAATTAAAGTCTTCACCTTTTTAAATTAAAAGTTTTCACCTTTTTAAATTAAAAGTTTTCACCTTTTTAAATTAAAAGTTTTCACCTTTCAAAAATCAGTTTCAAATTACTTTTAAAATTTTGATTTTATATTTTCCTTAAATCAGTTTTAAAATGAATACAAATCAGTTTTTAAAATGAATAAAAATCAGTTTTAAAATGAATAAAAAATCAGTTTTAAAATGAATACAAATCAGTTTTTAAATGCTTTAAAGAATTAAAATAAAAACGAAATTAAGAAAAAAACTTACTGTTATTGTACGAAGAGGGAGGAGGAGGGGTGGAGCGGCTTCCAGTGCGGTGGCGCGGGGGGGGGGGTGGGGGGGATGAAGGGGTTGCGTCGGCTATTTCGAGGGGGAAAGGGGACTGCGGAGGAGAGGGGGGTTCGATCGGGGGTTGCGGCTAGTGGGAGGAAGCGGCGCCGGAGGTTGACTTGGGGGAGGGTTGTCGCGCCAGTGGCGGCGCGCTGAGAGGAGGGCGGCGGCGGAAGTTCGACGATGTCTGGGGTTTTTTTTTTTTTCTTTTTTATCCTTTACAGAAGAATGATCGGGGGGGGGGGCCAAAAGGTTTTAAGGGAGAGAAATTTTTTTTTTTTTTTTTTTTTTTTTTAATTTATTTTATCCTAAAGAGTTGACTTTCAAATACGACCTCTAAACGAGGCCCACCGCCTGTCGTCTATAGCGTTCTACCCCCATTCCGAACACAATGGGATATGTATCGCAAGCTGATTCGACTGTTTGAATCAGTTTCCATTAAATTTACATTTAAAACTTTATATTGAATTTTAAACGTACATTTCAAATTACCGGGGTCACATACTAACTAGAAAAATTCCAGAAAAATATTTTCTAGCTTCGTATTGACGATACGGTCCTAACAAAACTAGTTTCGTCGAATTCTGAGACCGTTTGAAAAATGGCCAATTTCCAGTCGATTAAAATCAACTGAAACTGGTCAAACGCGTTTTCCTTTGCCACGCTCACATATTGATTCGAAAAATTATGAAATTTGAAACCTAGCAATAACTTAACATCACGGACCCAACAAAACTGGTTTCGTCGAAATCCGAGGTCATTTGCAAAATGTCCATTTTTAAGGGCCTGAATTCCATAGCGACTATTCAGAATTTTCAACTAGACATATCTTTTGATTCTCGCTACGAAATCTTGATCTTTCGGATTCGTTGGAAAGATATTCACAATTAGATTCCATTATTTTTGGTTTCACTAAAATCCGGATTGTTTTGCACCCGGTACATTCAATTGAAGTTTGAAATCGAATTATCGAACTACCGCGCCATTTTCAATTCTATATAAATAATTATATATAATTATTTATATTCTAACGACGACGCGTATACTATATACGTTCGAATTCTATTCAAAATAAATTTCTCGTCGATATTATTTAAAATAATTCATTTTAAATAATCAAAACTCGCTATAATTGCCAAAATAAAATTTTAAACTGGCCCAGATTTTACGGGTTGTTACAATCTCCCCCACTTAAAACTTTTCGTCCCCGAAAAGGAACAAAGTCGAAAGTGGATTGATTAATCAGCTCTACGCTCGATTCGGCCTCCATTCTCTAACTCTTTAGTTTCTGAGAATTTTCAAAATTTCAAAAATTTGGCTAACACCCTAAATTTTTGAAAAATTTCGCCATAACCTCCCCTGCACCGGGAGCATCGGGGAATTTCAAATAGCTTCCCCGGTCCTTCAGATCTCAAAAAGAAAAAGAAAAAGCCAAGCGGCTAGCCAATAGGCTCACAAAATCATCATCACCCAAACAAAACAGGAAATTATGTAGTAAACATGTACCTATTTGTCGGGCAAACAAATTTTATTCTCTGCTCTAGCCTCCTTGCTATGACCTGTTCAAAGATATATATGTATATGCAAGCAGATGCGACCAATTTTCAATATCGTTCAATATTTGATATAATTAGGCTAAACGGTTCAAAATTATCAAAAAATTAAACAAACAACCCAAACATCAATCAATTAGTGAATTAGAGTTTCAAATTCATAACTTTGATACATAGTCAAAAATCAGATTTTTGATGCCAAATCACAACAAATAAATCTAGCTATATAAGTTTTGGTTCTCACACCAGTCTAATGGAAATATATAGAAAATCACACCTTCGAAACTCGAATACCAATTCTGATGATGTCTAGACTATCATCAGAATCGTCTCCGGGCGACTAGAGTGTGGCTCTATATCTATCCAGTATATTAAAACTTCAAATACACGTGGATCAGACGCATACGCAAAGACTATATATATACTGGACTGTCCAAATTCAATATAAATAGATAATCAGATACGAATAATTGATTTAAATTTTCAAAACAAAATTTGTTTTCATTTGAAAAATATACTCTTCACACTCGTTCTAGGATACTACTGATCCTATCTCTAACGAGTCATCCCCATTGGATATTACCAATCCAACATCTGATGAATTCTTTCGTATGGTTCTAATGTGTCTTGTTCTCTGAGCTTTGTAAACCAAAGCTCTGATACCACGTGTAAAGACCCGCAACTTCCCCGTAAGGGAAAGCGTCGGATAGTTCGAGAACAAGCCACAACATAACGCATACATAAGAACATCTCATCGTATATTACAACAATGCATCAGATTACAAGAATATACAGAGTATAAATGAATAAATATTACACAGAAATATCAGAGATTAACAATAAGTTACATAGCAGCGGAAAAATAATACAATACACAACTAGAAGAGATATACGGATACAAAGCTTTCCGGATATCGTTCCAGCTGTAAACCAGGATCCTGTGAATATAAATCTGCAAAACCAAAACTACTAGCTGCCCGTGTCAAAAATAGGGGCACCCAGAGTTTAGGTTAAAACAATAAACTCCAGGTCAGTCATGTGACTGGTGTGAGAACTAAAACAGTTATTAATCTTTATTCTAAATCATTAGGTAAATCAAGGGACCACGCCGTATAACACGGAACGGGTTTCCTCCCAAGAATACCAGTGCATAAAACAAACAGCGCAATGCTAAATAAAGAAAAATGAAGCTGTTATAAGACCCAGGTCCTATCACACAATGCAACGCAAGCCGGGGGATAGGGTTTTCCCTTATAACAGCCAAAGAATGCTTGATACGTTTAAAACAAATCATTTGATACTATAATAAGTGCATATTGTATAAAACAACTTCAAATCATAAGTATCAATCATAGGCGGCATGGGTACCATATATCATGTCGCCATATATAGGTTTACAAATAAAACCGCAAAGTCACGTATTTGGAAATTGGATTTCCGTCTATGAACCGAGGCCAGGGATCGTCCTCTACCGATTCGAGACAATCTAGCCTACCATGTCTCAGGAACAGCCGCAACTGCCCCCTGGATCGTCAGGGCCGGTCCACCGATGTGGATTATTATGCCTGAACAATACGTCTCCCCGCCCTTTGGGGCGCAAACGAGCCAACGAATGACTCCATCGGTTCGAGAACGACCGATCAATCCGAGGCGCCTCGCAACAGCAACAACCACATAAGTCAAACTCGTCAGGGCGTGTAAAACCACTGACGCCACTTTTAGCTAGAAAGAAACGCAAGTCCTCCCTGAGGTCCGTCTCCCGTTTTTGGTTCATACCTGGTGTGAAACACGCGAGGTAAACGTTACACAAAGCTACGCCACAAAGGCCGTGCTTTGATCATCACCACAAGACTTTGCTTTTCAACAGAAGCCTTGATCATTTGCATCTTAGCATGCCACACAGGCAAACCATCCTATGCAACCGATATCAGTCACACAGAATGAAATCCGATGTCAGACACACAGTCCATTTACAAGTCCGTCCTGGGTCTGAACGAAACCGGAGGCACCTAGTACCCCGCATATCCATCGATCTCCAAGTACGTCTGGACGATCACTAACTGTTTCCATCTTCTTGGGTGTACAGCCCAATCAAGATCATCAGTAATTACCCAAAACGACGTGAAGACCTCCGGTCTTCGACCATCGTCTTCATCTTCGACTTATCGTCGTATCAGTTATTCAGAATGGGATAAACCCGGTCTTTCCGAATAACTCGCGTATATATTATAAAAGTGTTACACAAACACAACATACGCCTCATTCCAATTCATTAGTCACTAACCGTAAATTAATCAAGAGAATAATTTCCCAAATATTAACCCCGAAGGCCGAAACCAACATCAGATCAATATCCAGAAAACCATTCTGCTTGGCTAACCGACAGTTAGTTTCTAAATTTCACATTCAAATCTAATTAAAGATTTAACTATCGCCTGGAGCAAAACTGGTGATACTCCATTCTCGATTCTTTTCAATCTAATTAAAGATTCATTAAAACTCCACTTAGTTTTAATCTGTGACTGGGTTAAAGAATCAGTGTCATTTAAAACACGGTTCACGATAAACCCAAAGTCACATCCCATTAATTATCGGGTTAAAGAACAAGTGTTATTTAAAACACTGTTCACGATAAACCCAAAAATCAATATTCATTCAATTCCAATTAAATATTATTTAATTGGTACACTTCATCAAATCTAAATCAAAAGATTTAATCTTTTCTCAACTGGGTTCAAGAACAGTGTTAGTGAAGACACCATTCACGACAAACCCAAATCACATTCATTAATTATCGGGTTAAAGAACAAGTGTTATTTAAAACACTGTTCACGATAAACCCAAAAATCAATATTCATTCAATTCCAATTAAATATTATTTAATTGGTACACTTCATTAAATCTAAATAAAAAGATTTAATCATTTCTCAACTGGGTTCAAGAACAGTGTTAGTGAAGACACCATTCACGACAAACCCAAATCACATTCATTAATTATCGGGTTAAAGAACAAGTGTTATTTAAAACACTGTTCACGATAAACCCAAAAATCTACATCGATTCAATTCCAATTAAATATTATTTAATTGGTACACTTCATTAAATCTAAATAAAAAGATTTAATCTTTTCTCAACTGGGTTCAAGAACAGTGTTAGTGAAGACACCATTCACGACAAACCCAAATCACATTCGATATTCAATACAAGGCTCTGAATAGAAAATATATCGGCTTATATTCAATATCGAATTCTACGACTAACAAATGTCGTATTGGAAATAACGATATAAATATATATCTTTCAAATTTCCATAACCACACCTGTATAATCACGAATTCCAACATCGAAATATTCCGAAGACAATTTCGATTCAAATCCACTCCAATGCAATCATTGGAAATTTTGGTTATTTTCAAAACCCTTTTCAAATTCAATTTATTTATTTAAAAATAAATAGAATTATAATTCTAGTTCAAAACTAGTTCATTTCGATAAAAATCTATTTTTATCTTTTCAAATATGGAGTTTTTCATCCCAAACTTTCACAAATCATTTCTTATGATTTTACACAAATTATTACTATTTTTAATAATTTTATCAAGGCCCGTACAGTCGATTTCCAACAACGGCCATCGAACTGCACTTACAGCGACCTTTTTCGAATTTGATTTGGACGTATCTCCAAATCCAACCGTTAGATTTCAAATTTCTAACATTCATTAGAAAGCTCTTTTCGATACGAACCCAACGGTTCCGGTTTTAGGAGAATCCGACGGTCGGATCTCCCGCAATGTCCGTTTGAAATAAATGGTCGAAATTCACGAACTGCCGCGGCGCGGCGCGTTCTATTCAGGCCATTATATTATATATATAATATATATAATATATACTTCGTCGATTTCTATTTAAAACGAATTATATAAATAGTTTTAAATTCGTTTCAAAAGCAATTTCAACCTCCTTTTCAATTCAAATCAAAATTGAATTCTTCTTTATAAATTCGTTTCAAAATTCATTTCTATTCAATTCAAATTTCAATTCAATTTGAATCCATTTCAATTCGTTTTCAATTCAATTCTTTTCGAAATCGTTTTCAATTCAATTCATTTCGAAATCGTTTTCAATTCAATTCATTTCGAAATCGTTTTCAATGCAATTCATTTCGAAATCGTTTTATTTTCAATTCATTTCGAAATCGTTTTATTCAATTCATTTCAAAATATTTGATTTCAATTCATTTCAAAATATTCGATTTCGAAATCACTTTTCAATATTCATTTTAAAATGAATAAAATCGATATAAATATCGTTCACGTCAAAATGGCGTCAATCTAATCCTCACGGCTTCACATATTTCTATTTTCAAATATTCTATTTCAAATATTTCTATTTCAAATATTTCTATTTCAAATATTTCTTTTTTTTTTTTTTTTTGAAACTGGAATGAGGCCCAATCAATTACCATATAATGTTAATTATATGGATTTTCTACAACACATGTATATATCAACAACGATGAATAATCAACCATCAACCAAAGTGCACTACACTGTATAAGCATCAAATATAGACATTTAACGCTTATAGCAGCTTGTCAATCAATCGATCGACATATTTAATCAATCAGGATGAGTGAACTTCAAATTTCATCCTAACACCCGTGTGGGGTTTCAAACAATCAAACACATATTTTATTTGTGCAGTTAGGCGATGTGAAAAATTTATCGACCCAATCAACGTCATTCAAATAGGTGTACATAAACAAACCGTCTGGTTTGTAAATGAATATTTATTTATTCACATTCACGTTAAAAATTATATTTTTAACGATAACACATTTTATTTTAACATATGAATTTCTATTCAGTTCATTCGTTAAATAAAATGCTATTTTTATTTTTTATTTTTCTAACTTATTTTAGAAAATTTCGGCGGCATAACGGCACGATACTAGAAACGGGACAAGGCCTAGCCTTATCCCCGGTCTAGTGAAGGCCCACGCCATTCACACATCAATCAAATCAATTCGTTATGCAAACCACAACCTTTGAAGTAAGGATCTAACCTAGCCTTACTCCTTCGCCTTATAACGGCGCACGTCTAATCCTAACCAATTTATCGATTCGATTTTTCACACCACAAACCACATTCAAACCAATATCGCAATCAATCACCAAACAGTCAAACAAACAAGTCCATGGTCTGTGGACGATTGTGTCGGGTGCTACTAAGCACCGTCTGCATCCTAGTATATATATATAACTAGAAATAAAATAGAAAGGTGAGAAATTCTCACTTTTAGCTATCCAACCATCTCGACTCTTCTTTTGCAGAAGTCTTCGTCGTTTCGCCTTTTTGTCACCTTCGTTGCCCAAGGCCACTATATATATAAAAACGAATTTTTATTTCAAAGTTCAATATATAAAAATCGAATTTTTATTTCAAAGTTCAATATATAAAAATCGAATTTTTATTTCAAAGTTCAATATATAAAAATCGAATTTTTATTTCAAAGTTCAATATATAAAAATCGAATTTTTATTTCAAAGTTCAATATATAAAAATCGAATTTTTATTTCAAAGTTCAATATATAAAAATCGAATTTTTATTTCAAAGTTCAATATATAAAAATCGAATTTTTATTTCAAAGTTCAATATATAAAAATCGAATTTTTATTTCAAAGTTCAATATATAAAAATCGAATTTTTATTCCGCTAATATATAGACAATAATCTCATTTCAAAAATATTGATTTCGCCTTTATAAAAATAAAGTTTTCACCATTTTAAATTAAAGTCTTCACCTTTTTAAATTAAAAGTTTTCACCATTTTAAATTAAAGTCTTCACCTTTTTAAATTAAAAGTTTTCACCTTTTTAAATTAAAAGTTTTCACCTTTTTAAATTAAAAGTTTTCACCTTTCAAAAATCAGTTTCAAATTACTTTTAAAATTTTGATTTTATATTTTCCTTAAATCAGTTTTAAAATGAATACAAATCAGTTTTTAAAATGAATAAAAATCAGTTTTAAAATGAATAAAAAATCAGTTTTAAAATGAATACAAATCAGTTTTTAAATGCTTTAAAGAATTAAAATAAAAACGAAATTAAGAAAAAAACTTACTGTTATTGTACGAAGAGGGAGGAGGAGGGGTGGAGCGGCTTCCAGTGCGGTGGCGCGGGGGGGGGGGGGGGGGATGAAGGGGTTGCGTCGGCTATTTCGAGGGGGAAAGGGGACTGCGGAGGAGAGGGGGGTTCGATCGGGGGTTGCGGCTAGTGGGAGGAAGCGGCGCCGGAGGTTGACTTGGGGGAGGGTTGTCGCGCCAGTGGCGGCGCGCTGAGAGGAGGGCGGCGGCGGAAGTTCGACGATGTCTGGGGTTTTTTTTTTTTTTCTTTTTTATCCTTTACAGAAGAATGATCGGGGGGGGGGCCAAAAGGTTTTAAGGGAGAGAAATTTTTTTTTTTTTTTTTTTTTTTTTAATTTATTTTATCCTAAAGAGTTGACTTTCAAATACGACCTCTAAACGAGGCCCACCGCCTGTCGTCTATAGCGTTCTACCCCCATTCCGAACACAATGGGATATGTATCGCAAGCTGATTCGACTGTTTGAATCAGTTTCCATTAAATTTACATTTAAAACTTTATATTGAATTTTAAACGTACATTTCAAATTACCGGGGTCACATACTAACTAGAAAAATTCCAGAAAAATATTTTCTAGCTTCGTATTGACGATACGGTCCTAACAAAACTAGTTTCGTCGAATTCTGAGACCGTTTGAAAAATGGCCAATTTCCAGTCGATTAAAATCAACTGAAACTGGTCAAACGCGTTTTCCTTTGCCACGCTCACATATTGATTCGAAAAATTATGAAATTTGAAACCTAGCAATAACTTAACATCACGGACCCAACAAAACTGGTTTCGTCGAAATCCGAGGTCATTTGCAAAATGTCCATTTTTAAGGGCCTGAATTCCATAGCGACTATTCAGAATTTTCAACTAGACATATCTTTTGATTCTCGCTACGAAATCTTGATCTTTCGGATTCGTTGGAAAGATATTCACAATTAGATTCCATTATTTTTGGTTTCACTAAAATCCGGATTGTTTTGCACCCGGTACATTCAATTGAAGTTTGAAATCGAATTATCGAACTACCGCGCCATTTTCAATTCTATATAAATAATTATATATAATTATTTATATTCTAACGACGACGCGTATACTATATACGTTCGAATTCTATTCAAAATAAATTTCTCGTCGATATTATTTAAAATAATTCATTTTAAATAATCAAAACTCGCTATAATTGCCAAAATAAAATTTTAAACTGGCCCAGATTTTACGGGTTGTTACAGCATAGTGGGAAGCTTGTATCATCTTATGTGTGGGACCCGTTTCAATCAGTAACCCATACATAGGTATCAAACGAGTACTCCGAACTAGGTCGAAGTCGGGGCACGCTTACTAGGCTAACTGTAAGAGATCCAAACGAAGGGGTGGTATGGGCGGCGTGTTCCGACATGGACATGTGTGTGCATGGGTCCAGCAGAGGAGGTTTAGACATTGTGACATCAGTAGATATGGTTGTGCACATCCTGAAAACGAAGGGTTGCCACTTTAGGAAGTGGTACATCCTACTGTGGGGCCAGCACAGAGTATCTACGGAATAGGGAGCCGATCGATTGGGGTAGTAATTAGGGTACATCTAGACTCTGGTATGTTTAGGAGCCGTTATTATCCTTATGGGTAACTCCGGTATTTTGGGCTGCCTGTTATTGTATGGGGTAAAACCTCTCACTAGAAGTATGCCTAAGTCTACCATCTTATGCTTGTTGGGGATCATCTCATTCTGGTTATACTAATATTGGTGCAGAGAAAATTATTAGAGAAGCGCAATACATTCTATCATGTTTTTCCTGTTTACCTTGTCATACCTGCCTTATTGTGATGTAATCTATCTCTCCAGTTTATATGTCTGTCATGATACTTTTACTTATCTATATGCTAAAACTAACTGGACTCACCAGACTTTATGTCTGACCAATTTTGTTTCCTCTTCTTTCTCTTCCATCCCCACCTCTAGGTTCTCAGGGTGGGTATACTCAAGCTTGATCAAGATTCTGCTTTCATCTTGTTTGTAGTTGCTTAGATGCACTGCTTGATTTCATATCTCTCTACTATGGCTATGTTTTGGAGATTATGCTTCTTTTATTACTAGAATTTGATGCTTTAAGTATAAGACAGAAATTTTAATGATGTACTTGTTTTTATGCATTTCAGACATATGATGTAACCGTGTTTTGAACTATGATGTTTTCTGCTTAATAAAAAATTAAATTCTGCTACTAATTTATATCTGTCTTGTAATGTTTCTGTTTCTATTTCTGTTTACCTATAACGCTTCACGAAATTAATGCATTCTCTTAATGAGTGACATTAACGGACGTGGGGTGTCACATATGCTACTTAAAGCCGTGCTTTGATCATCATCGACAAGGCCCTGCTTTTCAACAAAAGCCTTGATCATTTGCATCTTAACATGCCACATTGTCAATTCATGCCATACAACAGATTTGTATCAATATATAACCTCTAAGATCATACGTCTTAGAGAAGGGTGTTAAGCAAGAGAATAAATTCTCCGCCACCATATAGATACATATTTAATAGAAATCAATCAACATAGAACGAAATACATGTCAAACATAATCCATTTACAAGTTCGTTCTAGGTCTGAACGAAACCGGAGGCACCTTATTCCTCGTCCCATATGTCCAATACAGGAGAGAGATCCTCGCATATCCTATCGATCTCCAAGCACATCTGGATGATCACCACTTACTACCTCATCTTGGGTGTATAGCCCAATCATAATCATCCAAACGATGCGAATTTTTCCGGTCTTCAACCACCTTCTTCGTCATCGACTTTTAATCGCTGTAACAAATATTCGGAATAGGTTAAACCAGGTCTTTCCGAATAACTAACATGTCTTTACAATCATGTGATAAATACACAAAGATAACACACATCACATTCCAATCTAGAATATTCTTTTATTCAGATATTCATATCTTCGGGGAAAGGTTCCCATTAATTTTATCAAAGATAAATTCTTTTAAATTTATTCTTTTAATCTTCCCTTGGAAATCATTTCAAAAGATTTTATAATATCTCTTCACGGCTTAGACCAAATTAAGATTTATCAACTAGTCGGAATTAATGAACCTTATCGAAGTAATCATTTATCTTATTATCCCAATCCTAACTTATTCATTCCATGGAGCAAAACTGGTAGTACTCCATATCTAACACTCATTGTGTTATCGGTAAATTCAACTACCACTTAACATTTAAAACTAATCAAAGATTTGACTATCGCATGGAATAAAACTGGTGGTATTCCATTCTCGCACATTTCTTGAATTTGGTAAATTTAATTACCTTATTCACATTTAAGTCTAATCAAGTATTTGTTAAAACTTCACTTAGTTTTAATCTCAAAAATCTTAGTTAAAAGATTTATAAATTCTAATTTCATAACTTAAAATGCACAAGATAAATTGTGCATTTCAGCACAGGTCAGACATCTGACATAAAATGCATAGACGTCTGATCTTACAGGGTAAGATTTCCAGAGAGTTTTGACAGACTTCTGACCCCCTTTGGAAAAACATCTGAGCTGAAGTATATATTTTTTCTTTTAAGAGGTTAAACAGACGTCTGATTCCCGTATGGACAGACGTTTGTTTATAGGGAAATTTTATCCCGAGAGTTTGTACAGACGTCTGACCATATATGGTCAAACGTCTAAGCTGAAACCATTATTTTTCTTCCTTCTTTAGCTTGAACAGACGTCTGACCCCTTTTGGACAGACGTCTGTTTACAGGGAAAGGATATTCCCGAGAGTTTACCTTGGAAAAATTCTATTAATCTTAATTAAAAGATTATGAATTCCAAATCATAATATGTCATTTAAAACATCGTTCATAAAGAACTCAAAATCCACTTTCATTTAATTTCTAATTATCTTCATTGAATGGAAAATCTCATTAAATCTTAATGGAAAGATTTATTTTATTCTCAACCTAGTTTAAGAACAATATTGTTAAAGATATCATTCACGAAACACCCAAAATCTACTTTGATATTAAATACAAGGCTCTGAATAGAAATCATACCAATTTATATTCAATACCAAACTATGAAACTAATAGATACTGTATTGGGAATAACGATATCTATATCTTCAAAATTCCCCAATGATATCTGTATAATCATCGAATCCAATACCGAAATATTCCGAAGATTATTTCCATTCAAATCCTTTCCAATCCATACGTTGGAAACTTCTGATTGAATCAAAATCATTGTTCTAAAATGTATATAATATATATATATATATATATTCATCTTTGAAAACTCGTTCTAGGCATTTATCTCTAAGACTGCACATTTCACTGTTTAGTCAATTTTAATAATTTTCGTGCCCATCCAAAACTGGACATCAAAACCAAACTTCAACATTTTACTGAATACTACATTAGAATATTCGTTCATATTCTGAATCGGAATGTGACTCATTCAATTACCATATAATTTTAGTTATATGGATTTCATACATCGCACATATTCAACAACAGTGATAAGCAACTATTGAACATTCAATTCACATCCAAAGTGCAATCGGCAACTGCATAACCATTAAACAATTAAACAATTAAATAGAGCTTATAATAGTCAGTCAACCAATTGGTTGACATAAAACTAAACACAAGCGAGATGTGTGAAGTATTTATCATCCCCAGACCCGTGTGGGGTTTACAATCAACATTCAATGATCATTATTTTCATAATTGGGCGACGTGTAAAATTATCGTTCGAATAACCGTGTGGGGTTTACATCACAATCCATGTGAACTTATCATATTCGCTAGACGGGTGGGCAAATTTCCATCCCAATCATTTATAATATAAACATCTTGTTTATAAACATTTATCCTCACAGTTTAATAATGATAACATTAAAACAGTAAACGTCCATAAAACAACAAACAAATACTGCAATCACAGGCAATCAATGCATATTCAGTTATAAAAATAAATAATTGTACACAAGATTTGAGTGAGAGAATTCTCACCTTTGGTTTCCACTCCGCCAGTCTTTAATTGATGGTTCTAGTATCATTTGGGGTTTTAATTCACCTTAAATTATAACTTGCTCCATTTTCATTTTGGTCAGTTTCACGTCGTAGTGCTCGTCGATACGGTTCCAACAGATCTGGTTTTTCTAAATTTCGACAACGTATGAAAAAGTTATGATCATTTTAAGAAAATCAATTATTTTTTCCCCAGACAGACGTCTGTTGCATCGGTTCAGACGTCTGAACTAATGCTAATAATTATTTCTAACTAGAGAGCTTCAACAGACGTCTGTTGCATCAGTCATACGTCTAAACTGAAGCAGATAACTTTTCGTGAGCTTAGACAGACGTTTATTGCGTCGGTCAGACGTATGAACTGATGAAAATGCACTATTTTGCCTATGTAATG
Source organism: Allium sativum (assembly GCA_030737875.1). NCBI lineage: Eukaryota > Viridiplantae > Streptophyta > Magnoliopsida > Asparagales > Amaryllidaceae > Allium > Allium sativum. The sequence goes on from JASFAX010004589.1 coordinate 16,680, forward strand.
ACGTGCAAACGCTTCTTGGACGATATCAGATCAAGGGTGATGGCTTATAACGTTTCATAAGCTAAAATGAAGCTTCTTTCGCTTGCCAAAACTGCCCAAGAACACATGCACACACAAGTACATAAGATTACAATTATTTCTATTATAAACTCTAAAACGACTAAATTCTCTTATCCAAAGCAATCAAATGCGATATAAGCAAATTGTGAAGCCTTAGAACTTGCCGGTGCGACAACGGAGCTTCACAATATCGCCAAATCAACTTATAGCATATGAATTAGATTGTGTGGACTATTCTAATCATAATTTTCAACTTAACAAAACTATAGCATAATGATCCGGAAGGTGTATACTTATCAAACCAATTCATATGCACATGCAACTCAAACGAACACTAGTCTACACTTTAACAAGCCAATAGCTTGTGGAATAGACACAAAGAACTCACATTTGGCTTTTGATTGACAAGAACAAGATCCAACAAGGAAGAACAAGCCTCTACACTTGCTAGGAATCCTATATCTCATCAATTCTTCTCTCTAAACAACAAATACACACACAAGAGAACGTATATGTGTTAGGGTTGTGCAACATCCGAAAATTGAGAAGGTAGGGAGATAGAGGAGTAGAGAGAGCTTACACAAGTTGTCTCTCCAAATTAGCACTTGATTTGTGCTTGGAATCAAGAACCCTAGCTTAGGAATTTCTATTTCCCGCTCTTTTCCCCATTTCTATTTTGTTGGAAGTGTTAGAGTGGAATGAAGAGGAAAGGGGCTGATTTGAGGGCTTTAATGGTTGGGCTAGGCTAGTTAACCCTACCCCAATCCAAGTGCTAAAATCCCGAAGCTTGGAATATATCGAAGTTTATACTTTTTGAACTCCTAAACAACATTTTGAACTCAATGGAAGTAGTTTCGAGTCCAAATTCATCCATATGTAAAAAGTGATATTTTAGTCCTATATCTAATGAAAGAGACCAAATTTCTTCAATTCAAAAGGTATAGATGTTTATAGTTTTCGAGCATGCAAATGGCATTTCAAACCCAATGGAAGTGGTTTCATTGAAAATGGAGGTCATTTGCAAAATGGCGATTTTTTAAGGGCTATATATAATATTACAAAATATTTTTTATAGCGATTATTCTAAATTTTAATTTAGACATAAGCTACAATTTATAAACTGAAATCTCAATTTCTTACATTCGTTAGAAAATTACAATTCAAAATATTCCAAAGTTCCTTGTTTTATCGAAATTTGATTTATATTGAATTATATACATTCATTCATTCAAAGTTTAAAAATCAAATTTTCGAACTACCACACCATTTTGAGTTCGTCTGAATTAAATTTCAATTTTAAACATTCTAACTTTGATTTTTTTGACAGCAAAAGGTAGTGAATCATTAGATTCACGCCTAGATATATATAATAGTATAAGGTTCGGTATAGCCTACATAGCATATTTACAACATAATTACAGCATGTGCATTCCAGCACCAAAAAATATCATACTAGATCGCATCAAGTAACTTAGCAAGCCAAAAAGATTACATAACATACTAAAAGATTACAATAACCCAAAAGCAAGCTATCCACCAATACACCTGCATTTGCGGTCATGGACTCTCGCAGTGATGGTATCCACGAACTTTTCACTGCTCTTTCCTGCCCACAATAAAACATATTTAAGTATGACATAAATAGTTTTATTAGATGTTTTCATCTTTAATTTGAACTTCCTATAATTTTGTTTGTGCCATAATATCCATGAATAAGCAAAGTTAATAAAATGAAAAGATGCTGATTAGGGGTGTTATCCAGATTCGGTAAAATGTTTTGCCAAAAATTTTGCTGGTCCATAATAAAATCGCTCTAATTCAGATCTAAGTTATGAAAAACTAGGCATTTCGTCCACACATAAAAGGCAAGATCGCATCTCCAGAACACATGTTTGTAATCTTCATCCACCTCATCACAAAATGCACAGTCACTATTTACAACAAATCCTTTACTCCTTAGTCTGCCTGCTGTATTTAATCTATCATAAATCACCACTCACATATGTATCTTAACTTTTAACGGCACATTCTTAACCTTCCACATGTTCTCGAACTCCATCCTTCTTCTACCAGCAAAGTTAATCAGTTTGTAAACACTTTTTACCCGAAACACCTCCTTACCTCCATCTAACATCCACACAAATTCATCCTTTTCATCCTTTAATAGGACATTCTCTAACAGCATGTATAATTGGCATAACTGTTAAAGAGTAACACCAAAAACAAAACTGCAAAAAGATAATCTCCACTTATAATTCGTCACCTTTGAGTTATACATGTCCCTGACTGAACAATACTTGTTGCTTGCAAATATCAAAAAGCTCCCCAAACTCATCTTTCAAAGGGATAGGCAGAAGCCAGTTGTCATACCAGAAAGAGATATTAAACCCATTCCTTATCACCACCTTTGTTCCTATCTTAATCCAATGCGAGAAGCTCATAACCCCTTGCCAAAAAACAGAACAATGTGACCAATCTCTATTCCAATCAAATGTACCAGCATAATAAATGTTTATGATCCATTCTTTCCACAAAGCCTTTTTGTCACTTAACATCATCCACATCCATTTGCAAAGAAGAGCAACATTCATATCTTTCAAATTAAGCACGCCTAAACCTCCTTGATCTTTAGCCTTACAAACTTGATCCCAAGAAACCAGACAACTCAATTTCTTTGTCTCCTTCTCTCTTGTCCAAAAGAATTTTCTCTATATTGCATCAATCTCGTCAAAAACCCAGGCAGGATATCTGAAAAAGGATAGCCAGTAAAGCGGCATGGAAGAGAGAACCGAATTCACCAGCACCAATCTGCCCTCTCTTGAGAGATAATGACCTTTCCACCTAGCCAGCCTCACATCAACCTTCTCGATAAGATGCAGCCAATCTTTTTTAAATAGCTTCGTTAGTCTAATGCACATACCCAGGTAGTTCAACGGAAAATTCTCCTCCTTGCAATTGAGCATCATAGCATAGTTTTTTGACAAATCCGCACTGCATCCCAATGTGTAGACGTTGCTTTTGTGGAAGTTGATTTTCAAACTTGATAAGCTCTCAAAAGAAAACAACAAAAACTTAAGAGTGGCAATGTATTTACAATCAGGTTTACTAAAGATAATAGTATCATTAGCATAGTGTAAAGAATTGATACCCCCCACCACATGATCATCACCGAAGCTCCTTATCAACCCACTGTCACATAACTAACCTTCAGAATACGAGAGAATACATCATCCACCAAGTCAAAGAGAAGAGGGGACAGAGGATCTCCTTGCCTAACACCGCTCTTCGAATGTATAGTATTACTAGCAATCCCATTCACACAAATGTTAGATCTGCTCGAAGTAACAATCATGGAAATCCAGTTGATCCACCTACTAGGAAAACCCCTTGCTCTCAGGACCTTAATCAAAATCTCCAATCCACCGTATTGAAGGCTTTAGCAAAATCCGGTTTGATAATGGCACATGGAACATTATATTGGTCACAATAGGAGATTACTTTTTGAACCAAAACAACACCGTTCAAAATAAACCTGCCTCTAATAAATGCCGTTTGGGATTTATCAATTAAATCATCCAACTTCTTCTTTAGTCTATTCGCCAAAACCTTTGTCAACAACTTGAAAATGCTATTCAATAGACTAATAGGACAAAAAATCTACAGCAGTGACATTTCCTTCCTTCTCAGGTATCAAGACAACATTTGCGTAACTCAACAGATCAAGCCTATGGGTGTCATCATAAAGTTCGTCAAACAGTCTCAAAACATCCTTGTTCACCATATTCCAGTACTTTTTGAGAAAGTAGTTAGGGAACCCGTCAGGTCCAGGCGCCTTATCCCCAAGCATCTCAACAAGAGCTACCAAAATCTCATCCTCCATAAAAACATATTCGAGATCATCAAGGTTTACATCAGAAGGATAAAGCCTCTTCCAATCCATTGTGCACCTGTGTTCAATCCTCTCACCAAAAATGCTCTTACAGAAATCAGTGAAAGATTCGCTAAGCCTTTGTTGATCACAAATCTCTTCTCCATTTTTTCAAATGCTACTTTTCATATTTTTCTGTCTTCTACCATTGGTGATCCTATGAAAACAACTTGTATTGCTATCACCTTCTTTGAGCCACTATGTTCTAGATTGTTGTTTCCAGTAAATCTCTTCCTAATCAATCACTTTCAAGAGCTCCTTTTCTTTCTTTAAAAGCAAAGTCTTCTCCTCCTCACTCAAACAACTACTCTCTTCCAAAGTGTTTAAGTCCAAAATTTCTTTTTCAAGCGTTTCTTTTTTTTATCCTGACGCTGCCAAACAGCTCCTTATACGATTTAGTCAAAAACTTGTGTAACATCTTCAATTTTCTACATACGTTACTGGATGCATCACCACTTTCTCCGAAACCAGTCCATTTGCTCAAAATCATCTAATCAAAATTATCCTCCAGGCACCACATCTTTTCAAATCTAAAAAAAAACTTTTGTCTTAATCGAATCTCCTGTGTCCAGAATAATAGGGCAATGGTCCGAAATAATCGAAGACAAACCCTTTCGAAATGTAAGTGGATGCAAGTCTTCAAAACTTGGGTTAATGAAAAAATGGTTTAGTTTAACCAGAGTGGGTGGAGTTCTGCCATCGCCCCATGTGAACCTCCTATTTTTTAAGGGGAGGTCAATTAAAGCACAATCATGCACAAACGTACTGAAATCTTCCATATCTCCAGCATGGTTGCCTCTGCTATTACTTCTCTCAAAATCAAATCTAGTAACATTAAAATCTCCTCCAATCACCCAAGGTCCATATGAAAAATTATGAAAATCAACTCCCTCACTCCATAAGGTTTTCCTCTCAGCTCTAGTGTTTGGCCAATACACATTGCATATGAAATATAAAAATTTACTTATTCTGCATTCCAATGAAACATGCAGACAGCGGCTTTGTCTAATCTCTTGTTTTAAGGACCATCGATTACTGTTCCATCCAGTAAACTAACCTCCAGCACTTCCCACGGTAGGGATGATACACCAGGAATCAAGAACACCCCAACCTAAAAATTTTAAAAATATTTTCCCTAGGGTTTTTAGGTTTAGTTTCTTGCAACAACACAATGTTGGGCTTATTGGACTTTAAGTAATTTTTGACCCTAAGACACTTATTAAAAGTTCCTAGGCCTCTAACATTCCATGTTATAATAATCATGGTAAAACATTAGCCCTCTCTAGTTCCTTATTTTTAATATCATTTATGACTTCATCATTCAACATAAGACCCGAACTTCTTGCTAATTCATGCATTTTATCATAAGATAAAGAATCCAGCAAAGCAAGGACATAAATACTACCTTCAAGCGGATGATCTAAGCTCATAGCACTTCTTCGTAGCATCACCACTCCATCATTCAATGCTCTTTTTCCTTTGCTTATGATTCTCCTTGATGATGAACATTCTCCAGAGTTAGCAATCTCTTTGCCTTTGTCTTTGGTACGATCACCAACATCATTAAGATCCATTGACACTTCAGCAATCCCTCCATCTACTGAATTACTATCTCCCAGTTCTTCTATATTACCCACATTCCCCTGGTTGAGCACCTTCCCAACACCTACAATGTTGCCCAAAGCATCAAATTCAACTTGAATTCTGTCCTCATAAACCACAATCTGATTCCCTACATCCCCTTCCTTCCTCAGAAGAAATTAAGATTGGATTGCCACAACCACCATCATTATTACCAGCATCATCAGCATTGTCATTGGCATTATTACCAATGTCCTCATCAGCATCAACTTCAACATTGTACCCAGTATTAGTTGCGACAGTCCCATCATTCCTTCCCGCACCTACAGAATCATCACTCCTAATTGCACCCCCAATGTTAATACCACCTTCCTGTCTTAAAGCTCCCCCACTCCTCAAAGTATTAGGTAAAACCTTCAACTTACCATCACACCAGTTACAAAAACACCTTTTTTAAAGCCCACCACCTCTTCAGTAGGAAAAGGTTCCCCATCATCACACCTCTCAATCAGTACTTTCTGGAGAAAACCTTCAACAGGGACCCATCTCGAGGTGGGAAGGACGACTGGTTCTTCCACCAATAGCTCAGCCTTCAACCATGTAAAATCCGGCACATGCAATGCCCTGTATTGCACCTTATTCACATATCCAATATCAAAAATGGCAACCCTCAACACCTTTATCTTCCTACATATCACTGGTGCATGCTTGATCAGAACCCACATACTCACCTTTTCTTTTTGGGCACTACCAATTTGAAGAGACCACCTCCTCAGCTGCAAGGACCCCTCATTGAGCCCAATAGCATATTTCCAATTATCAGTCAATAGAGAAGGTGGAAATTTTACAATGAAGTTATCTCCCATCCTCTTAACATTCCAATTCCAATATGGAGCCCTCTTGCCAAATCTATTTTTGATAATCTGTTCCATCTGAGCTATTGAGAAAGATCCCCTCTCGATCGAGATCACAACCATCGAGCGAATCCAAGTAAATTCCTTTGGAAAATTATTAGCCGAGATTGGAACAGAGTTCTCTCCATTCGCCTTTTTTGGAGGAAAAAGAAAATATGATTTACAATTGAAACCCTTATGTCCAAATTTGTGGCACTTAAAACACACCAATGGATTTCGGCACGAACGTGCCCAGTGATCATTAGATCCGCACCTATAACACCCATTATTCGATTTTTTGTCTCTGAGAAAAGAGCCCTAATTACTTCGGTTTCTAGATGACGATTCGGAATTCATACCCAGGGATTTATAAAGAAAAGGTTTTGTACTTTTAGATCTATTATTAAAAAAGGGTAACGCTCCATAGGTGGACGTTGAAGAATTTCCTTATACGTAGGATGTGGATCTTTGTCCTTTCTGATGTTGTCAACATTTGAATTAGAATTATGCTTAGCAAACGATGAAGCAATGGAGGAGAAAGCATTTTTCAATTCGAATTTCGAATCCTCCATAATATATTTGAAGGATGCCATTGTCCAGGAAAAAAATAAGTTTTGAAAAATATACCCATTCTAACTTCAATTTAAATAAATTTTAAATCGTTAATTCTCAAAATAACTCATCTAAAATATTTAATTTCTATGAAAACCAATTAAAAATAAATTTTAAATTAGTTCCAAAAATATGGGTTGTTATAGGTACGAAAAAGTTGGTATGTTACAGTGATATCAGAGCATAAGGTTTAGTAATAACCATGGCTCTGTGCCGTAACTCGATAGAGATGGGGTTAGTAATACCCTATATGAGTTGAGTGTACATATATGGGAAAGCGTGTTTGTATATTTTATATACAAATGTTTTGTATTATGTTGTTTGATCGGTTCACTATTGAACTGACAATGGTGTAACGACCCAAGAGGAAATTCGATGCTCAAATTTCGACAATAATACATTAAATCCGCATTACTTGCCAAAACCCAAGTATCGAACCACACCAGACAGGGTATAGAAAGAAGTTAAAGGGGGAGAAAAGAAAGAAAGAAATATTAGAAAAGAAGAAGAACATCAGAATCTCACAACCGAACGAATAAATATAATATTTTAAAATTTTAGCAAAAGAAACTGTATAATCATTGGAGTACAACAAATATCTATCATAGCAGAAAATAACTTTAAATAATTAACGGTGAAGCCTCCTGCTTCCAGCTCCTGAAAACTCCATGCGAAACCTAACCTGGAAATATACTTGGTCTGACCCGAGCACATTTGAAGCAAAGAAAAAATCACCCTGATTAGCCTAGAATACTATCAGTGATAAATTCACACACAAACAACTTGTTTAACTTTATAAAACCCTTTTGAAAGAAAAGGATAATAGTAAGACCAGCCCACACATAAACACAAACGGTTTTTACCTTACAATAACCCAAAACATTTTTGATATATCAACATCCAATGGTATTATTTATAATAGTTTCTATCAAACCACAAATAAATAACCATCTAGTAGAACGCTTGCATCTCACACTCTGCATATCCATTATAAAATCAAAAACTGCAAGGCGCTTATTGGAGAACGGATTCCAATTATGGCAAGGTATGGGACCACTTTCTGATCAGTGTACTCTAGAAGGGACACACTGGGGTTCGACAAGAACATCTTGCAACCCGGCCACACATGATCGACCACTCATTTAGCCTGAGTGTATCAAATATATTGTCACGTACGACTATCGGCCATCCAACCGTAATCCGTAAGATACAGAAATGAAAAAAGAACAAAACGAATTTTCTCTAGATTGGTGACAAATATGCCCTGCTTGTGAGCGACCCAACTAGCCATGCTGCCTGCCTATTTTTTATCATTTCCTGATTATGAGGCTTGAGGTCACGATTTCTTTTTGTAACAACACACCACCATTTACTTTGAATGCCACATCGTCAGATCCATCAAATCACTGATTGACATCCACAAATATACTCTGGGTGTTAAGCAAGAGAACTTCTCCACCACCAAACTTGGTATATTTGTAAAATCAACGTACGTGACTCTCAGGAAATACTCTGTCAGACATTCGTCCATACAAATCATCCAGGAACAGGATGAACCGAAGGTACCCTTCTACCGCACCCCATATTAGAATCACCCCAAGGATCAGTAGCGAGAAGTCCTTGCAATCTGTGGATTTTAATCATGACAGAATCACAATCCAAATAACTCTGGTTGCAATCCAGAGAAAATTTTCAAGTAGTTCTTCTGCTCATAAAGATCGACGGTCTTCAATGCTCCATCTTTATAGCCTGCCAGACAGTCGTGAATGCACAGTTGGTTCGAAGTGGTTTTGGGTCTAGTCCTCATCCTGATCTCTTTGAAACAACACGTCAAAAGATCGAGTAGAATAATTCATTTGATAGTCGGTTGTTTAACTATCAAATCCTAACAGTATTATTAAGTACGTTGGCAGATCGGGACCCTTATATAAGACATTTCGTTCGAACCATTTCATCGATTCCATAAATTTTATCTTAACAAAACTCTTTTGTTTGTTAATTTGAAAACATTAACCACAACTCATAAATGTAATTACCCGATTCCCTTCCTTATCTTTCCTTTGTCTCGAAATATTACCATATTCATTAAACATCTTTCATTTCCTTTATCTTGAATTAGTGCTATAATATTTCCAAATGGTATGTATTTTATTATCAAATCTACTATTGGCCAGCAATGTCAATAAAACATTGTTATGGAAAACCCCAATAACTTTTATTTTATTTCTGCATCTTTTGCAAATTAAAGTAGCAGTTCTTTCCTTAAGAAAATGATAAATCATTCCAACATTCGTACCCATTACAAACTAATATAATCTCTTGATAATAGTGAAGTCATTCAAGTTGGGGCATTTTACTTACCTCTCAGACCTTGCTCGACAATGTTCTTATCTTAAGATAATAAAAGTTTTGCAATTCAAAATCTGATATACCATTCCAATTTCCATTTACTACGGTTTTATAAACCATTCTCTTATATTTGAAAACCTATCTTCATATTAATCACTTTTTCTTAATTAAGTAAAACCTCTCTAAATAAATCTTATTTACCATTTGATTTCAATATGGTTTTACAACCCATTTCTTATATTAGTAATCTTCTTATAATTTCTTAAATCAGTTAATAACTAAATTACTATAAAAACATCATCCAGTTGCTTTATAAAAACAATTGTTCAATTTTACTAACCCGTAGATTAGTTTCTGACTTTCTGATCATAAAACAACATAAGGAGTCATTATATAAAAACGTTCACTAATCCCTTCTGTAAAACATGATTTTAAATATAAATATATTTATAAAACTTTTATTTTAGTAAACTTATATAAAGTAAACTTAAAAACTTCAACTTAGTTATAATATAAATTTATAACTTAAAACTTCGTCAATTAGCCTAATGGAAAAACGACTTCATAAAACAATAGATTTTAGACCATCCCTGCCAACCACTTAATAAATACTATTGATCTATTAAAATCACAACAACGATTAACATCCATTCAATCAACAACATCCAAACATGATTCAATGCCATTTAGGGTAAACAATTCATATATATGAATAATATGCACAACAAATAACATACAATTTATTTGAGGAATCCGATAGGATTCCTCCAACCTGTTCTTCTCTTCATCACATATCACAATAACACTTGATAATAATATATGAAATGATTCCATTTATATATTTCATTTAAATGACGAAATATAAATAACGTCAACCAATCAAACCATAAACAACCAATAACATCCATAACATCCAATCACCCAATTTATACTATCAATGATATGTTATAATTTTATGAATTTAGTACATCATACTATTCCAAAAAAGTGTGAGAATTAACGCACCATTTTATTTTCTATTTGATGGGTGTTGTCTCATTTCGTATAATTTAAATAGATGTTTAAAATTTCACGAAATTCCAACTGCTTTCAAATCCATCTGAATCAGCTTATCAATGTAGTACGCTTCATCGTGATTCCAACGAACCTGGTTTCTCGCGATTCCGATAAAGTACGCATAAGTTACAGTCATAACAAATTTTAATGTGAATTTACGGATATATAATTACACAAAGTTATTAATTTAAATACTAATTACCTTAAATTTCCGATCAGACTAACTGTAACAAACTGGAATTTTCGACCCAGAAAATCAACATAAAACCCATGTCAATTATTCAGGCATCGAACATTCCAGATCATTAATAAAAAGAAGTTAGAGGGTGAGAATAGATAAGATAGAAAATTAGAATAGAAGAGGAAGAAGAACATAACAATAGAATCAAAGTAACACGAATCTCACAATGGAACGAATAAATATATTATATAACATAACTTTGAAAAAAAACCAGTACCTGTATACAATATCATTATCGGAGTACAACAATTACTACACAGCGGAAATAAACAATAGATATATAATCCTGAAGCCTCCTGCCCCAGCTCTCTAAGTATATCTGTAAAATCCCGACTACTTGACTGCCCGTACAAAATAGGGCACCCAAGAGTTTAGGGAAAACAAAACAAAATAAACTTTGGACCAGTCATGTGACTGGTGTGAGTAAACTCCAACCATTTGTTTAACTTTTAAAATCCTTTTAAAGAAAGAATAATCATAAGACCAATCCACACATAAAGACGAATGGTTTTTACCTTACGATAACCCAAAACATTCTTTTAAAATCCATACACTTCTAATATTATAATAATGTCTAAATCAAATAAATAGCAATCTAGTGGAACGCTTTCATCTCATGTTCCACACATATAATATATAATCAAAAACCACAGGCCCTTATTGGGTAATGGATTCCAACTGGCAAGGTATGGGACCACCTTCCGATAGTGTATCTCTAACGAGAACATCTTGTAACCCAGGCTAAACATGACTGGTCACTCATTTCACTTGAGTGAACCGAATGTGTTATCACCAACGGTAGGGATCAGCAACCATTACCCAAAAGGTTCAGCATCGAAATACACCCAAATTGGGAGCTACCCACTTAGCCATGCGACCTACACGATTTTCACCATTTCCTGGTTGTGAGGCTTGAGGCCACACTTATCTTTGACATATCACACATTTATTCACTTTGAATGTCACATCGTCATACCCGCCAAATCACAAATTGATTTCTCCAAAAATACCACGGGGTTACAGCTAAGAGAAACGAATTCCTCCGCCATCAAATTTAATACGTTTGAAGAGATCAACTTACGCGATCTATTAAATATACTTTGTCAGACATTCTTCCGTAGAGTTTGTCCTGCGACTGGACAAACCTAAGGACTATTTTGTAAACCCATTTTAGGCAATTTCTACCTAGGATTTTCCAGAACAACCCTTGCATAAACTCCGTCTTCAATTATTTTCATCATATTTTATTTGCAACGCTAACGCCCATATGGAGTGGTTTTCATGTAATAAATCTGATCCCGGTCTTTCTGTATTGACGACGGAAAAGGGTCAATACTTTGATAATCGATTATTTACATATCAAAGGAAAACATCCATTTACACAATGATCTTATTTCCAAATGGATATTTTATAGATCAATCATCAATCAACATTTTCCCTTTAAATTAATTTATCGTTAATTTATTCATTTCCCCATTTCCATATATTTGTGAATTCTTATTTTCTAAATTTAAAAAATATATGTTATTAACATTGGAAAACATTTCCATTTCTTATTCACGTATCACTATCTTCCCACATCCATCCGTTTCTAAATAAAACCAGTAAGAGAACAATTCCCTGAATATCAATCTCGAAGGCCGAAATCATCAGATCGATACTCAGGAAATCATTCAACTTAACAAATCTCCAGTCAGTTTCAAATTTCCTTAACTTTGTTTCTAAACTCCTTATCTAATCATTGCTTACGCAACTCTCGGATTCAGTTTACGAGTCCAATTCTTTTATGAAAAACATTGGTTATAACGATAACGTTATAATCCCTACTTTCGAAATATCTAATTTCAAAATATAATTTTTATTCATTAATTTGAATAAATAAAAATTAATTTATTAAATATATAAATCTTTATTTAAAAACCGGAAAGTGAATAGTACTTTCCAACATTCAATATAGTCAAATTCCAATGTATAATTCTCTCTTGGATAATCTCTATTCGATAACTCTCTTTCAAATAAACTATATTCGATAACTCTTTTTCGAATAAACTATATTCGATAATCTCTCTTTCAAATAAACTATATTCGATAATCTCTCTTTTGAATATACTATATTCGATAATCTCTCTTTCTAATAAACTATATTTGATAATCTCTCTTTTGAATAAACTATATTCGATAACTCATTTTCAAATAAACTATATTCGATTTACATTACGAACTCCAGCATATTTTACCCTTTCAGGTCATCTAAGTTTTCAAAATTCATTTGTGAATTTGGTACTTCCCAACAATTACCAATTTCCTTTTATAACTATTTTAATTCTGCAAAGCTGAAACAACCCAAACTTCACCTTACGGGAAAGCCCGAATTGCTTTGAGAACACGACGCATCAGAACACAAACAACAAAACATTTCATTGCTATTACACAAATTACATCAGAGTACAAGAATATATTACTCAATGGAAAAACATCAAAGATTAAAATACATAAATTTAAATGTATATATACAAGGTACAACGGAAAATATATCAACTAGCACAACTGAATGAAATGCACAGATACAAAGCTTTCCAAATATTGCTCCAGTTGTAATACAGGATCCTATGGAAAGAAATATCGGCAAACCAAAACTACTAGTTGTCCATGTGGAAAATATGGGCACCCAGAGTTTAGGTAGAAACAATAAACTTCGAGTCATTTATAGGACTGGCGTGAGAACTAAAATAGTTATTAATTTTATTTTAAAGTTGGGTAAATCAAGGGACCATGTCGTATGACTTGGAACGGGTTTCCTCCCATGAATACCATAAAACAAAACTCGCTATGTGTAACGACCCGGGAATTCGACGCTTGAATCCCGACAATAGTACACAAATCCTGTATCACTTGTCAGAACTCAAGTATCGAAACACCAGATAGTTATGAGAAAGAAGTTAGAGGGTGAGATAAGAAAGAAAGAAATATTAGAATAGAAGAAGAAGAAGAAGAAGAAGAAGGAAACACAACACAGAAAATCACATCGCAGCAGAACAGAATATAATATGGAAATAAATCGTTATTGAGAGCTTGAAATAAAACTTACAATATCAGAGTACATCACACATCTGAACAGTTATAATAATTTGTCCCATATACAACACACATCGGAATAATAGCTATATAATATCATACGTCTGAACTCTTCCAGCTTGTCTCTTCACAGCGTTCGATAACCTAAACCTGTACACCTCAGGCTAACCCGAGAATTTACAAAACACCGGGTCAGTCTGGTGAACCAGAGTGAGTAAAACTCGCACAGTTTAAAGGGTATCACACAACCTGATTTTAAAGTTAAAATCTTTTCGAAAAAAAAGGATAATTGTAAGACCAAATTCACACATAAATACAGACGGTTTTTACCTTACAATAACCCAAAGCGTTTTGAAATCAATATCTTTTCCGATATTATAATAGTGTCTAAATACAAGTAAAATAGAATCTAGTGGAACGCTTGCATTTCACGCTCCACTTATATAGTATACAAACAAAATCGCGGGCTCTTATTGGAGATTGGATTCCAACTATGATAAGGTATGGGACCACCTGCCGATAGTGTATCTCTAGAGGCGAATACACTGGGTTCAACAAGAATGTCTTGCAACCCGGCCCACACATGACCGACCACTCATTTCCCTTGAGTGTATCGAATGTATATCACCAACGGTTGGGCTAAAACCACTGTTTCCCGATAAGGGATAGCATCGAAATAGATTAAAGAAGGAAATGGATTTTCTCTAGATAGGTGATTATACACCCTAATGGGAGCGACCCACATAGACATGTTGCCTACCTGATTTTTGTCATTTCCGGTTGATGAGGCCTGAGGCTACGCTTTACGTACTTTTATAATCAACACTTCACATTCACTTCGAATGCCACATCGTCAGATCCATCAAAAATCACTAATTGACGTCTACAACAATACATTACGTGTTAGCTAAAAGAAGTTTCCATCTCCGCCTTCACTCTTGGTACGGTTAAAGAAATCAATGTACGTGACCTTTCTGGAAATACTTTGTCAGACATCCATCCAAACAAGTCACCCAGGAACAGGATGAACCGAAGGCACCCTTCTACCACATTCTTGGAATCACCCTGAGAATCAATAGCGAGAAGTCTTTGCGAATCCGTAGATTTCAACCACGATAGAATCACAATTTATCTCTGCTTGCAAGTCAGAGATTTTAAGTAATCCTTCCGCTTATGAAGATCCACGGTCTTCAATAGCTTCGTCTTGAATCAACATCTTCAACGTATTCATATTTGCTGGACGGAATAGTTTTCGAATATATATTCGATCCTGGCTTTCCGTACCAACAGTCGTATGGCCAAGTTTGATAGTCGGTTAGTTAACTATCAAATAAAATAATCATTCAACCATATTAAAATGTATTCATTGATTCACTACTTAGTATTATTTAGCCCCTTCAATGAACCGTCTGTTAATTATATTATTCAAATTTTCCAATGTTTGAAATATCTCTTTTACTTCTTTTATAAAATAAGAATATTCTAAAAATTCATGTTATTCAACTTATAAACTTTTCGAAAACAGTTTATAATATCATCTACAGAAATCATAACTTATGTTTCCCTCAATTACTCTCGTTTATATACTAATATCATGATTGGATAATCCTGGAGTCGTTCAAGTTAGGGTATTTTATTTACCTCTCAGACCTTGACCAACATCATTCATATCTTCAGAACAAATAGAAGTTTATTTACCACACGTTCCTCTTTTTAAAATCTCGACCACATTTATTTAACTAATTATTAAGTAAACTCTTATTAAACTCTTTCGATCTATGTTAAAAATCATTTACAATATTATGTACGAACTTTGATTCTATTACATATAGTATTGTTATAAAAATTTCTTAACATCTCTTTATTATTATCTTATAAATCCTTTTTAACAACTAAATTTCATTTGTTTAAAAACAACGCTTTTTTTATAAATCTTATACAATTATTATATTGACATCTTTCTAAATTATTCTATTGATAATAACCAAAACACTTCATCTTATCATATGTAACAAATGTCACAGATTCTTTTTCAAAGCCATTTTACTGTCGTTTATCACATTCTCATTAAATCGTACTCGACAACTTATTTGTTGTCCAAAACCATATATTATCCTTTATAAATTCTTATCTCTAAGGATAGTCCCTTTCCTTTGTAACAACGTTCCAAACATATTTACAAACCCTTAATTTTATATTACTAATTCGATTCCATTTTCAAAACTTTAAATTTCCCATTTACCAAATCTCATTTGCAATTCGTTATCGACAGCTAGCATGCATTGTTGTTATCAAAATCTTTTACTCCATTTATACTCCTGCCATATTCCGAACCTCGTAATAATTCTCAACTCGATTTAATCACTTCAAACTTCGGAAGGCCGCATTCCGAATCTCGGAATAAAACTTGCTTAACCATTTCATATTATTTCCCCACCCTTCAAATTATACTTATCCCATTCTCTTATCTTTGGAATTTATTTACAACTCTTTTACGTATAAATTAACTCATACTCATACATATTATATTTTGGGAAAAATCTTGATTAAATAATCTATTTCAACTATCGTATTTAAATTCAATTATATATTCATCTTTGTCATTTAAAATGAAATCACGTTTCTAAAACTCATTCCCATTTATTTTACTCAATCCCTTTTATACAGTCTCGTATATCCATGATTCAGTTATTTCATTTTGATATTTTGGAAACCCTTTAAACTTCCTTTATGTCCGTTAAGGCCTTTACAAAATCATTCGAACATTTAAAAAGCCACCACGATAAATTTATATCGTTTTAAAACATTTCTTTAATAATATCCTACATCTCTTATTGGTTATATTTTATACATTTAAAATTTTGCAAATGTCACTTTGACTATTAGCTTTACTATAAAAAGCGCATTTCAATTTCATATAAAAATATATTTATAACTTTGAAACCGCTCGAAATCCATTTAGTATGGATTTCGAAAAATCATTTCTTTTAATTGACGGTACTAAAGAGGCAAATGGTTACTATAGTACCAAACCGTGAAATATAAACCAATTCCACATTCTATAACAAACCATATAATCATATTGATAATCGTTATCAATATTAGTGAGGAACCCAGTCGGATTCCCCCAACCTGTTCTTCCCTGCAAAATAATGGGTTACCACAATTCAAATTATTCAGTCCAATATTCGTTTTCATCTAGACAGATGAAATAAAACAGTTTAATAATAACGGTCAATAACAACCATAACAGTCAATACTGGGATAATAACAGCAGTTCAAGCATTCAACTATTTGGTTATAACGTTTATAATGTTATAAACGTAACCACTGAGGTAAGTTACCTTTCTTGGATTTAATTATTAGAAATAACGATTAGTTTTAATTAAATTAAACAAATGTTTAATTTAATTGTGTCAGTCCATATATGAATATCAAATCAATAACAAACAAACAAACAAACAACCATAGCACACAATTATAAAAACCGACTTATAAAATATAATAGGGGAGAACTGAGTGAGTTTAACTCACCTTAGTTTCATTTAACGTTGAAGCGGTTTGATTTCAGTTGATTCTCAACGCGTCCAAATTCAAATCTATCTCAGAATGAAACGACGGTACGAGCGCCTCCCGCTTGGTCCAAATCTGACAATATATAAACATGCTAATATTATTAAAAGTTACACCGGAATTTAATTAAATAATTATTGTTTAAATTATAATTTAATAAACATTTTTCTATTGTCGTAACTAGATTAGGCAATAACAAAAAGAAACAAAAAGGGTCCGTGTAGTACATTTACCCCTAACGTGAGTTCATACCTTAACAGTTGAACCATGTTTAAATTTTAGTTAGGCATTTTGAATGAGGGCGGTTAGGGACAGTTAATTACTTGGTCACGTAAAAACTGGTGGGGACACAATTATAAACAAATGAACAGACACACTATTAAGGCAGGTTTATTTAAATAGTATTGGGTACCCAGTTTGAAAAATTATGTACTGCTCACCATTGCTTCTCCTTCTTCTTGAACCCGCAACTAAACACCTCCTGCACCTCATATGTTTATGTTTCGTTTGCTTCCCACTCCTTCACACGTTCTGTCCCCATGCAATTCTTTTTCTTTTGTTTGCACTTTTTCTTTTACTTTTTTTATACTAAACCGCACCGTGTACCAACATCAAGCCATGTCTTCATACGCTACTTCCCATACAAACCGCAACTACCCCACTACTCCATGTGCCAACACAAAGATCCACACCAGAAAACAATGAAAACAAGCTTCAGGTTCTCCATTCTCTCCACCAGTTTCCCTTTCGCATTTCAGCTTCTCCGCATTTTTTTTCTCGTGTGAGGGAGTGCGGTTTTTCTCTTAATTATACTGAAGTGGTGGAGAAACGAGAATGGGGCTGAGACTTATATAGGAAAAAGAGACGTGGGAGGCAAGTGATAGGGTGTAGGCCTTTTTCAGAGAAAATAGGTAGCTGTTGCTTTTTGGGGTTCTCTTGAAAAAAGATATTTATGTATTACTTGGGGTGCACGGTTTTAGTAGGAGTGGGATGCAAGGGTTATGGTGGTTTGGGACGCAAGCTTTCCAGTGTTTGGGATGCAAGAAACTGAAAGTAACGTAAGTAAGCAAAAAGAAAATGGGATGGTTTTAATAATATTTTAATGTGTGAAACTTCGCCGTGAGAAATCACGTTACAAACCACTATATAAAATTTCTGTTTTCTAATAAAAAGGCTAATCTTAGTGTAAAAAAATCTTCCGGACCCAAAGGGACAAGTTTCGTTGAAATCCGACATCGTTTGAAAAAAATTCCTTTATAAAACCAAAAATAAACACGCGTTTTAATTTTCCACGATCACTAAATAAGTCCGATCAACTTGAAACTTTGAAATCCTACAATAATTAATCAATACAAATCCAATGGCACTAGTTTCGTCGTATTCTAAGACTGTTTCCCCGGTAGCCTATCTTTACGCGCACCGCGATGCCATTTTGGACACCAAATTACATGGTCTCCAAAAATAACAAATTATATACCTATCCTGACTCTAATCGACGATACGAACTCAATGGAACTGGTTTCGCGACGAAATTCGATCGTCTGCTCAGGTTATCCCCAAATATCTCTCTATTAAATTTAATTTTGCGCTATAGAAAATGTAACACCCCGGATTTTTGAATAATTAAAGAATAAATTTTTAGCATTGTTCTAAGGTTTGTAAGCAAAAGACTTAGTAGCTCATTTGGTTGGAACATGTGACTTGCATAAAAGAGGTACAGAGTTCGATCTCCGCCAACGCCATATTTTTGTTTTAGGGGAATGGCTAAAAAGCGGCTTAGTGTGAACGCGGTTCAAAAAGTAGTTTAGTGTGAAAATGGTTAATTAGGAAGATAGAAATATATATATATATATATAATAAAATTCAACCTAAAATTTAAGAAAAAAATTCAAAACAGCGGAAGCGTGAAGGCAAAACACCAAACCGACCTATTTTATGGGTCGACCCTTGACCCGCTGGGTCGACCCCATGGTCGACTCAGGAGGTTTGGAATTGGTCCCATCGGCCCTAAATGGTCTATGACGAAATTTTATGTTTCAGGGCTTAGGTGGCGATTTCTGGTTGGTCTGTTGACATCATTTCTTGGTTTCTAAGGCCTAGATGGATCCTAGAGTGACCTGACGGCTATAAATAAATTCAAAACTCTATAAAAAGACCCATAGACTCAAACCCTAAATCAAAATTAAAACTAAAACTATGGCCGTCATGCTGTCGTCTTGAACCCTAGAGCAGCCGCCACCAATTAGAGAGGAAGAACAGCAAATCAAATCAGTTCTATTCAACCCTAACAACGAATCTTCTTCAAAGGAGAGCTAATACAACTTCAGAAATCAGAATTCAGAACTCAAGACCGCTTTTGAGTTGTGAGTTCGATAGTTTTAATAAAATAATTAGTAATTTAATTGGATTAAGTTATGATGCGGATTGTATGGATGTGATGTGAATTATTGATCGTATGTTGTAATTATGTTGTAGAATTGTGTTGAAATCTCTATGACGTTATGTTATGATGCTATCATTTACGATGTAAAGTTATGATGCTATCACCCTATGATTAACCTATGTCTAGTTGAATCATCATGTTGTACATATGCTAAGTTTGGTTATGTCGATTCATATGATAAATCATATGTATGCAAGTTTAGATTTTTATGTAAACATGAATCATATACAAGTTGGGTAAAATTATATGTGACCTTACATGGTTATGACATCTAGTTTATGTGAAAAATTGATTAAAAGTTAGACTATGACATGTGTGAGTTATATGCTAAATTCTACATGTTAGATGCAAGTTTACACCATTGTTATGATGCATAAATCACATATGCAAGTTTATATAAATATATGAGTTTGGGATATGAATCATGTTATGCAAGTTTAGGGTTATTGCCTATGCAAGTTTACACCTTTAGATGTAGATCTATGACATACATGATTTATGCAAGTTCACACCTTTAGATTTGGATCCATGACATATGTTGTTTATGCAAGTTGTAACTTTGGCCTATGCAAGTTTTAGATGTAGAACATCATTCACATATGCAAGTTCATCCCTATGTTTAGATCTATGTTTTCATTATGTGTATATTGTGATGTTTTCTCTTTGTTCCATAAGTTAGACTATTCGAGTCTAATGTATATTTTACGTTAAACGAACAAACATACAACGTGGGGAAAAGGGAATAATATTAAAAGATTTAAT
Source organism: Allium sativum (assembly GCA_030737875.1). Classification (NCBI taxonomy): domain Eukaryota; kingdom Viridiplantae; phylum Streptophyta; class Magnoliopsida; order Asparagales; family Amaryllidaceae; genus Allium; species Allium sativum. The sequence continues at coordinate 37,254 of JASFAX010004589.1, forward strand.
TGGCATAAACGCCTTAAAAGGCATAAAATATAATTGTGGTGAAAATTGGTATGATTTTGCATACCATAAATGGATGGACATAATTGAGTCAATTATGGACATCGTTAAATTTGGAATTGATTGATAATTTGAATTGGGAAAGTAATTCAAATTTGGGGAATGATCAATTAGGAGAAATTAATCGTCTAAGACACGAGGTTAGGCTCTTTTGTGGTGTAAGACTACCCGGACCCGCCCAGCAAATCCAGCTGCCACAAATGCCAGTCTAATGTGAGAGGTCTTAGGCATAAATTAAATACGTAACAATTGTAAAGACACGAGGTTAGGCTCTTTTGTGGTGTAAGACTGCCCGGACCCGCCCGGCAAATCCAGCTGCCACAAATGCCAGTCTAATGTGAGAGGTCTTTATGAGGTTACGGTCTTAATGAATTAAGAAACACTTAACCAGATAAACATGTAGTGGACATGAGGGGGTTAAGTGGGTGCCTTGGTTGGCATGTGGAATCTAGTGGGTGCCTTAGGTGGCATTTGGAAATACAATTAGAAACACTTAACCAAAATTGAAACATGAATAAGAAGTGGGTTAAGTGGGATGTACTAGAGGGGACCAAGCTTAGGTGGATAGCTTGTGTCAAGTAATGGGGGCCTATTTCAACCAGTAACCCATACGTATCTTTGTGGGCTCGACCCAAGTCGAGGACGGGACACGCATACTGGGATTCACTGTAAGAGGCCAAAATGGGTTAGCGGTGGCAACGCAAGTCCAACGGGTTCATATGCGTGTGTGGACCCGGGCTGGTAGGTAAGACGTTGTTGCATCGTGTAGGTATAAGACGTGCATTGTTGGTTGTATCGGGTTGCCACTTTGGGAAGTGATACACCCCACTATGGGGCCAGCATGGGTATCTACGAGTTAGGGAGCCGATCGCTTGGGGGTAGTGGGTACACCTAGTGGAGATAGGGACAGGCGGCACCTATGAAGGCAGCTAGGGGTGCACGAAACTACCAATATCATTATTAAGTTCTGTAGGCGGGATCAACCTTAGGGTGACTAGTGGTGGTGTAGTATACTAGTGGTGGTGCAGTATAGCAATTATCCTATAGTGTTGGTGTAGCTTGATAATTATCTTACAGTGGGTTAGGTGCGCTTTAACGATATCGTTGTTCATCTTGTTTCCTTATTTACTCTTCCATATTCAATGGTTCATAGTCATTTCCTTATTTTCCAACTTATGCCTTAGCCTAGTTACTTTGTTAATTATATTGTTAAAATTATCACACTCGCCAGACTTTATGTCTGACCCCCTTTGTTTCCTCCTCTTTTCTTCCTTTTCTCCCCCCCAGGTGCTCAGTTTGGGACTAGCACCAGTGGAGCTTGATCTTGGACTGTTGTTTCTCTGCTTTTAGAAGATTACTTGGATCGCTGAAGTAAAGTTCAACTTCTCTTTTAGTTATGGCTATTTTGTATTGGGGGTTATGTCTTTCAGTTTATGTACTTTTGGTAGTCAAGATGGATATTATGTACTTTGACTTTGGTTTTTGACGATGTAAGCAAACATATGTGTTTTCTGCTGCAATGAAATAAAGTTTTAAATCTTTGAGTACAATTTATATATGTCTTGTTGTTAAGTTTATGTTCTATACTTACCTAAAACGCTCTATAGAAGTTAATGCATTCCCTTTGTGAGTGACATTAAT
>JASFAX010004590.1:0-38943 GCA_030737875.1 Allium sativum
ATAACTCATTGATGTGTTATTAGAATACGACGAACAAAGGGACGATGAAATCGTATTGACAAGCACGGTGTCACGAACTAATTCGAACAGAAATAGAAATGACGGGAGTTACAGTTAAATTAAACAACTGTTTAATTTAATTGTAATCAAACCGTTTCAGAAACGAATCAAATCAAGGTGAGTTAAACTCACTCAGTTTTTCCCATTTATATTTTATATGAATTGGGTTTTTATTTTGTGTGCTCTAGTTGCTATTGGTTGACTGTTTGCTAGTTATATATTATTTGTTGATTTAATTGATGAAATTAAACTGTTGGTTAATTTCAGTGAAATACCAAATCGTTATTTTAACGATTGGATCCTATATAGGTAACTCGCCTTGATTGGTCACGTTTATAAAATAAACGTCTTTAAATTGTTTGAATTGCTTGTGAATTGGTTGATGTTAAATGGTCGTTATTTATTTTTATCGCTTAAATGAAATGGAATGATCTGATTTGAGATAACAATTTTTAATACAGGGAATAACAGGTTGGAGGGATCCAACGGGATTCCTCAAAGATATTATTTATTTTCATACTATCATATATGAACTGATCTGATGGGGTGATTGATATGATTGTTGATTGTTGACTGAAATTTCAACATCTGTTTAGTTTAAACCAATGGGCAGTATTGGTTAAGTATTTGACAACATATGGCATATAAAAGCAATTGTTTTATAAATGTAAATTTACCATCAAATTAATCGATAGAACTGAAGTTATGAAATTTATTTTATAACTGGATATAGATTTTGAAATATATTATTTTGAATAAAAGGTTTGTTAAAAAGGAAATAAATATTTATTATTTATTATTAAATTTAAAATTAATTATTAATTGATTTTATAAGGAAATCCTGATGTAATCAAAATGATGTAAAAGTGAATAGAAATTAACCTGAAGATTTAAATTGAATAATGGTTTTGGAAAGGAACAATTAAATAAAATTATTTAAATTAATTATATTATTAATTAACTTAAAGGGAAAACAAATTGGAATCGATTAATGGGATAACCGTGTTTGGGTCGACTAAATCGACTATTCTTCATTGGAATTGATTATTAAATTAGTGTGTTTTAATGAATATTGTTTTTATGTTAATAAGATTTTTCAAAAGGGAATTTACTATTTATCTTAGTTAATCAGGGAATTTACTACTGATGCAGTTAATGATCAAAGTAAAATATTATCCTAATAAATAATAATATAGGGAATTTCTTTTTAATGGAAATTCTTCGAGGTTGAAATGAAATCTTGTTTAATGGTGAAAAGAGTTATGAACGAGTTTTATATTTAAAACCCGAATTTTTATAACGAAATCATAAACAGGAATTTAAGAGAATATGATTGCTTAAATTAGGTTGACTTAATATTTGAATTAGGTTAAAAAGAAAGTGAGACGGAAAAGGTCTAGATTAAACCAGAATGTAATTGAACAAGTTTTATAAAAAGCGATGAGGGGTTATCTCGTAAATTCCAAATTAAAGTTACTTAATGGGATTAAGAAAAATTGGGAAATCGAAATAAGAATTTCAAGTGGGAAATGATTGAGCGGATTAGAAAGGGAATTGGTAAAAGTGAATTTGGTAAAGGAATGGGTCAAGGATTGTGGAACTAAGTCCGAATTATGAAATGAATTTATTTAAAGAGAAAGAGATTAAAGGATGGTATTTTTTTAAAGTAATTATTTAATTACTGAATTAAGAAATAATGATATATTGGAGAAAGAGATTTTTAAAGAGTAATAAAGTTGTATGAAACCGTATTTTGAATAAAGTAGTTAAATGGTATTTATTTTGATAATAGAATGGAATATTGGTTTTTGAATTACAACTCGTATCTATCTTGAGATATGAGCGTTGTTGATCAAGGTCTGTGAGGTAATTAAGATACCCCAACTTGAACAACATTAGGATCATCTGAAGATGTTAGTAGTTGGTAATGGTAAAAGAGGTTAGTGATAATTTATTATTTCCATTAGTGAAATAATAATGTAGTGTTTGGTGAAATTTGGAGCATATATATCGAGAGATCCGAAGTAAAGGAAATTAGCAAGAAGTGTAAATTTATAATGAGGATTCCAAAGTAAAGGGGAAACAAAAAGTAATTGTGGGAAATTATAATGATATTTTCGAATTAGAAAGGAAACATAAAGTTGAGTTCTATTCTATGAGGATAAGTATGGATTATTATTTTTAAGTAATGAAATAAAATATGTTTCATAATATTGTTTTACGAGTAATAAGATGGATTGATTTCCCAATAATAGATAATAACATGGCTTATGCTTGAAAGTGAAAATAGGAAACTTGATACGATATAGGATTTTCCTAAAGAAATAAAATGAATTTGTTCAAAGAATAAATCTTATGTTAAATAATAAGCGTAAAGTTATATTCGTAATATCAAAATACTTAAGAGTTTTAAAGTTAAATCTGTTTTAATTAAAAGGCCAAGTGATGCTGAATACTGACCCAGTGAACTCATTGGATTTTCATGATCGAATCACTGTTTATTTTGATAGTTAAATAACCGACTATCAAATCTGTCCAATACGATTGTTGGTACGGAAAGTCCGGGATCGAATTTGTATTCGAAAACCATTCCGACCAACAAATACAAGAAGATATCGGAAGATGATCGAGATGGAGCATTGAAGACCGTGGACCTTCATTAAACGGAAGAACCGCTAATAATATATGGGATTTCAACCAGAGATAAACTGTGGTTCTATCGTGGTTGGAATCTACAGGTTTCAAGGACTACTCGCTAAATCCATGGGGTGATTCCTATATTGGATGTAGTAGGAGAGTGCCTTCGGTTCATCATGTTCCTGGATGACTTGTATGGATGTCTGACAGAGTATTTCCAAAGGGATCATCTACGTTGATTTCTTCAAACGTGCTATAGTTGTTGGCGGAGAATGGCCGTTCTCTTAGCTTAACTGCTAGTATATTTTTGTGGACGTCAATTAGTGATATCTGGCGGATCTAACGATGTGACATTCAAAGTGAATGATGACCCGATGTTCAGAAGTTAATCAAAACCTCAAGCCTGATCAACCGGAAAATGACCAAAATTGGGCTGACAGCATGGCTATGCGGGTCGCTCCTATTAAGGTGTATGATCACCTATCTAGAGAAATTCCTTTTGCTTCTTTAATCTATTTCGATGCTGTCCCTTTCGGGAAATGGTGGTTTGAGCCTAACCGTTGTTGATATGAATTCGATACACTCAAGCGAAATGAGTGGTCGGTCATGTGTGGGCCGGGTCGCAAGACGTTCTTGTTGAACCCAGTGTATTCGCCTCTAGAGATACACTATCGGTAGGTGGTTTCATACCTTGTCATAGTCAGAATCCAATCTTCAATAAGCGCCCGTGATTTTGATTGTATACTATATTTGTGGAGCGTGAGATGCAAGCGTTCCACTAAATAGATATCTACTTGTATTTAGACACTATTATAATACCAGAAAAGATATTGATTTCAAATAGGTTTGGGTTATCGTAAGGTAAAAAAACCGTCCGTATTTATTTGTGGATTTGGTCTTACGATTATCCTTTTCTTTCGAATAGATTTTGAACTTTAAAAGCAAGTTGGATGAATACCCTTAAAATTTAGTGTGTTTTTCTCACTTCGGTTCACCAGACTGACTTGATGTTTTGTAAATGCTCGGGTTAGACCGAATTGTATAGGTCTAGGTTATCGGATGCTGCGAATTCCAAAAGGTGTTCTGGCGGGGATCAGACATATTGTATCTAGTATTTATTCCACTGTGTGCTGTATATGAGGACAGGTTATTATAACTGTCCAGTGGTGTTGATGTACTCTGATATTGTAAGTATTTTTAAAAGCTCTCAATAAAGATTTATTTATGTATTATATTTTGTTTCGCTGCGATGTGAGACTCTGATTCTGTGTTGTGTTGGTTCTTCTTCTTCTTCTTCTTCTATTCTAATTTTCTTTCTTTCTTTTCTCACCCTCTGGATTCTTTCTAATAACGTCCTTTGTTTTTTGTGCTTGGAAGGTCGGCATGTGATACAGAATTGTATTTATGTCGATTTTTGAGGCCGAAAATCCTTGGATCATTACGGTGGTATCAGAGCTATTAGTTTAGTAATAACCTTGGCTCTGTGGTATAACTCGATAGAGATTGGGTTAGTAATACCTAGATCGAAATTGAGTGTATATATATGAGAGCGTATTTGTAAATTTTATGCACAAATGTTTTGTATTATGTTATTTGATCGGTTCAAGTGTTGAGAAGCATATAACTGTCAGTTGATACAATATTATTTTGAAAAGAGGGTAAATGAAATAATTTTACCCAAAATATATTTTTGTATAGAAAAGAAATAATTTTATCAAATTGTTGAGATGTTAGTGTATTTGACTGATTTGGATGGAATTCAAATTGGATTGAACTTTAAATTGAAACATAAATTGGTTAAGTGGAAATTAAATAAATCATGATATTGAAATGGAATTAAATAAATTGGAATTTGAATAAATAATAATCAAATAGAAATCAATCGGGTTTTAATCGATTGATGTTTAAATATGTGAAACCAAAATAAAATATCAATATTGAATGTAAATTCAATTGGTTTGGTTGTGTGTTGGTTGTTGATTGTGAATTGTTTGTTATTGGATGATAGTCTGTTTGAATGGGAATAATCGACAGTTTAATGGAGCTAAGTGAATTATAAACTAAAGAATAATTTCCAGTATAATTAAATTGTAATGAAACTGCATATGAATTAAAATTTGTGGTTTAACCCTGTAATTAAAAATGAATTGATGATATCTGTTTGATGTTGGAATTGGTATAGTTATATTGTTGATTAATAACATATTATTTAAAAATTTCATGTATCAGTTAATTATATGTGAATATAGTTAAGTACAGGTGCCAGATGGCTAGGCAGATTGATATTGGTTGAGTAAATCGCATATAGATTGAGCAGTTATGTTCAATAGCGCTCGTAAAAGGTACGCCTACGCGGAAATATAAAATTTTGGGTTTTAATTTTTGTTTTCCGACCATGTGGGTCGATGTATATATATTATTTATTCCTGCGATATCGTAGATGTCATCCCGTACAGGGGAGACTCTGCCAGATTTTTCCGGGAATTTAAAGTGTTAGAAAATTTTCGATATTTTGAAAATATTTATTATGGTATTAAATTGGTTTTTGATTTAAAATAAATTGGATTTGGAATTTAATGGGAATTGTAGCATTTTTCTTAACTTAGCAATTTCGGGGACGAAATTATTTTAAGAGGGAAAGAATGTAACGTCCCGTATTTTGGTAGTCGAATATTTAATTTAATTTATTATTTTAAATATTTTATTTGGAAAATTAATGGATTTTAATATTTAATTCGTTATTTAAAACGAAGTTTGAATGTTATATATTTATATAATTATAAAACGAGCTCGAAATGGCGCGACAGTTCGTAATATGGAGTTTTGAACTTCAACTGGATATACAACATCCGATATAAGTTGGATTTCTGTGAAACAAGAAACGTTGGAACAGTGTCGATTATAATTTTCATATGAAAGAGAAAAATCCAGATTTCGTATTATAAATTGTTAGTTATGGCTAAATCAAATTTTAAAGTAGTCGTTATGGAAATCGTTATTAAATTATAGGCCTTTAAAATAGCGATTTTGCAAACGGACTCCGTTTTCGATGAAATTAGTTTCATTGGAACCATAATGATAAATTATTGCACGGTATTAAATTGCGTGGCAAACCGATGTCGTATGTGACCACAGTAGCCGTAAACGCCCATTTATTTTCTATAGCGTGTAATTAAATTAATTTAATTTAATAGAGAGATATTTGAGTGTAACTTGAGAAAACGATCGAATTAATCCAAGAAAACAGTTCTGTTAAGTTCGTATCGACGATTAGAGTCAGGATAGGTATATAGTTTGTTATTTTTGGAGACTGGGTAATTTGGTGTCCAAAATGGCATTTCGTTGCGTATAAAAATAGCATACCGGGAAACAGTCTCAGAATGCGACGAAACTGGTGTTATTGGATTCGTATTAATTAATTTTTGTAGAAATTTTAACTTTTGTGCCAATTGGACTTACCATGTGATAGGGGAAACGATAAACGCCCAAATCAGTTATATTATTTTGGTCAATTCAGACAGGGGTAACTTTAAATGAATAAACGACCGGCCAAATGAACTCCGATTTGAACAAAATAAATTTCATTGGATCCGTAAGAAAGAGGTCTAGTAAAATGTTAGGATTTCAAATTTATTGGGTATTTTCTGTAATTTTAGAAATTTTAAACGCTCGATTTTTCGTCGATAATTATAAAGGACTTTTCACAAACGATCTCGGAATTCGACGAAACCTGCCCCATTGGGTCTGAAATATTTTTATATGCTAGGATTACCTTATTTTGTCAAAAACGAAGATCGTGTGTGCTCAATTTAACACGAGACTTCATGGATAAGTTTTGTTTTAATAAAATAATATTACTATCATCCCACTCTCACTATATATACAATCTAAACCCTTGCGTCAAAGCTTTGTGAGTGGTTAACAGACTTTGAGCCGCCACACACCGAAATCAACGAACAGAAACAACCCACTTTCTCGATCGATTATCTATAAATTCTACAATTAAAATCTGAAACTTCCAACTAGAAACCAAACAAGATTGACAAGCTCTCAGATTTGTACGGCCATGGTCGGTCGTTGAGCTTCACGGTGGCCAGAATCTAAGCATGAAGTCATGGGGTTCAAGACAGTTTTGCCGGCGGACGGGGTCACCAAGCTTGGTGAGATTCAGGGGGTGCGAGGAGCTGGGCAAGGTGCTCAGGCCAGCGTAGTTGGATGGTAGTTCGATGGCTCGATTCTCGGTGCGTGCTGATGATCATTGTTGCGAGGTCGACGAGTTTTTGAAGCAGGAACAAAACGCGAGAGGAAGGCAGGCACGAAGTTTACGAAGTCGATGGGATCAGTTCTGTTACCGACCTACCATTCTTTAAACGTAAATCATTAAGTATTTATTTTGATTAGGGTAAATTAATTATTGGTTATTGTAAATAAAGTTGGATTTATCGATGCAAATGAAAACCTGGAAAGCGAACAAACCTGGGAGAAGTAGAGAGTCAGACTGGCCTATGTATCAGTTAATTAAGTACTTAACTCTGTTAAGTAATTATTGGTTAAGACTTGGCTAATTTAAGTTAATCATATTATAACAGGGCGTAATGGTGTGCATGGTACAGTGTTTGAACGGAATGCTCACTCTCGAGAACAAAGCTAGAAGGATTTATTCGACATAAACAATTTATTAATAGGGTAAGTAGATTAATCTTGAATTTTGATTTAAATAAGGAAGCAAATTGTTAAATTGAAAATCGTTCTAATATGGTTTGGAGCAGGGACGTAACATAATGTTTTGGAAAGGGGAAGCATCTTTCAAAAAAACAAAAATGGTGAAGACTAACGGATCAGCCAGTTTATCCTTACCAAAAGTAAATAAGTTTAAATAATTTAATAATAAAATAATTAATTATTTAGTTTAAAGGTACGCATGCTAAACCGTAAATTTTTGTCGGTTGGATTAGTTGTACAGAAACAGGGAGCAATTGAAGAGATTTGTTGGGTCTGTTAAGTGATGAACCAAAGTAGTTATATTAATTATAGAAATTAGTGAGTAATTAAAAGAGTTAATTATATTAATTTAAACGGTGAACTAATATTGTTAATAACTCATTGATGTGTTATTAGAATAAGAACGAACAAAGGGAGGTAGAAATCGTATTGACAAGCACAGTGTCATGGAACTAATCCGGACAGAAATAGAGACGACGGGAATTACAGTTAAATTAAACAACTGTTTAATTTAATTGTAATTGAACCGTTTCAGAAATGAATCAAATCAAGGTGAGTTAAACTCACTCAGTTTTTCCCATTTATATTTTATATAAATTGGGTTTTAATTTTGTGTGCTCCAGTTGCTAGTGGTTGACTGTTTTCTAATTATATATTATTTGTTGATTTAATTGATGAAATTAAACTGTTGGGTAATTTCAGTGAATTACCAAATCGTTATTTTAACGACTGGATCCAATAGAGGTAACTCACCCTAATTGGTCACGTTTATAAAATAAACGTGTTTGAATTGTTTGAATTTCTTGTGAATTGGTTGATGTTAAATGGTCGTTATTTATTTTTATCACTTAAATGAAATAGAATGATTTGATTTGAGATAACAATTTTTAATACAGGGAAGAACAAGTTGGAGGGATCCAACGGGATTCCTCAAAGATATTATTTATTTTCGTATTATCATATATGAACTGATCTGATGGTGTGATTGATTTGATTATTGATTGTTGACTGAAATTTAAACATCTATTTAGTTTAAACCAGTGGGCGGTATTGGTTAAGTATTTGGCAACATATGGCCTATAAAATCAATTGTTTTATAAATGTAAATTTACCGTCAAGTTGATCGATAGAACTGAAGTTATGAAATTTATTTTATAGCTGGATATAGATTTTGAAATATATTATTTTGAATAAAAGGTTTGTTAGAAAGGAAATAAATATTTATTATTTATTATTAAGTTTAGAATTAATTATTAATTGATTTTATAAGGAAATCCTAATGTTAATCAGAATGATATAAAAGTGAATAGAAATTAACCTGAAGATTTAAATTGAATAATGGTTTTGGTAAGGAACAGTTAAATAAATTTATTTAAATTAATTATATTATTAATTAATTTAAAGGTAAAAGAAATTGGAATCGATTAATGGGATAACCGTGTTTGGGTCGACTAAATCGACCGTTCTAAATTGGAATTGATTATTAAATTAGTGTGTTTTAATTAAATATTTTAATGAATATTGTTTTTATGTTAATAAGATTTTTCAAAAGGGAATTTACTATTTATCTTAGTTAATCAAGGAATTTACTACTGATGTAGTTAATGATCAAAGTAAAATATTATCCTGATAAATAATGATTTAGGGATTTATTTTTAATGGAAATTCTTTGAGGTTGAAATGAAATCTAATTGAATGGTGAAAAGAGTTATGAACGAGTTTTATATTTAAAACCCAAATTTTTATAACGAAATCATAAAGAGGAATTTAAGCGAATACTAGGGCTTAAATTAGGTTGACTTAATATTTGAATTAAGTTAAAAAGAAAGTGTGATGGAAAAGGTCTAGATTAAACCAGAATGTAATTGAACAAGTTTTATAAAAAGCGATGAGGGGTTATCACATAAATTCCGAATTAAAGTTACTTAATGGGATTAAGAAAAATTGGGAAATCGAAATAAGAATTTCAAGTGCGAAATGATTGAGCAGATTAGAAAGGGAAATGGTAAAAGTGAATTTGGTAAAGGAATGGGTCAAAGGATTGTGGAACTAAGTCCGAATTATGAAATGAATTTATTTAAAGAGATAGAGATTGAAGGATGGTATTTTTTAAAGTAATTATTTAATTATTGAATTAAGAAATAAGGTTATATTAGAGAAAGAGATTTTTAAAGAGTAATAAGGTTGTATGAAACTATATTTTGAATAAAGTAGTTAAATGGTATTTGTTTTGATAATAGAATGGAATATTGGTTTTTGAATTACAACTCGTATCTATCTTGAGATATGAGCATTGTTGATCAAGGTCTGGGAGGTAATTAAAGTACCCCAACTTGAAAAACATCAGGATTATATGAAGATGATATTAGTTGGTAATGGTAAAAGAGGTTAGTGATAATTTATTATTTCCATTAGTGAAATAATAATGCATTGTTTGGTGAAATTTGGAGCATATATATCTAGAGATCCGAAGTAGAGGAAATTAGCAAGAAGTGTAAATTTATAATGAGGATTCCAAAGTAAAGGGGAAACAAAATGGAATTATGGGAAATTATAATGATATTTTTGAATTAGAAAGGAAACGTAAAGTTGAGTTCTATTCTATGAGGATAAGTATGGATTATTGTTTTTAAGTAATGAAATAAAATATGTTTCGTAATATTGTTTTACGAGTAATTGGATGGATTGATTTCCCAATATTAGATAATAACGTGGCTTGTGTTTGGAAGTGAAAATAGGAAACTAGATACGATATAGGATTTTCCTAGAGAAATAAAATGAATTTGTTTAATGAATAAATCTTATGTTAAATAAGAAGCGTAAAGTTATATTCGTAATATCGAAATACTTAAGAGTTTTAAAGTTACATCTATTTTAATTAAAAGGCCAAGTGATGATGAATACTGACCTAGTGAACTCATTGGAATTTCATAATTGAATCACTGTCTATTTTGATAGTTAAATAACCGACTATCAAATCTGTCCAATATGATTGTTGGTACGGAAAGACCGGGATCGAATTTATATTCGAAAACCTCCCGACCATCAAATACGTGAAGATATCGGAAGATGATCGATATGGAGCATTAAAGATCGTGGACCTTCATTAAACGGAAGAACTGCTAATAATATCTGGGATTGCAACCAGAGATAAACTGTGGTTCTGTCGTGGTTGGAATCTACGGTTGCAAGGACTACTCGCTATTGATCCATGGGGTGATTCCTATATTGGACGTAATAGGAGAGTGCCTTCGGTTCATCCTGTTCCTGGATGACTTATATGGACGGATGTCTGATATAGTATTTCCAAAGGGATCACGTACTTTGATTTCTTCAAACGTGCTATATTTGTTGGCGGAGAATGGCCGTTCTCTTAGCTTAACTGCTAGCGTATTTTTGTGGATGTCAATTAGTGATATCTAGCGAATTTGACGATGTGAAATTCAAAGTGAATGATGATCCGATGTTCAGAAGTTAATCTAAACCTCAAGCCTCATCAATCGGGAAATGACAAAAATCGGGCAGGCAGCATGGCTATGTGGGTCGCTCCCATTAGGGTGTATAATCACCTATCTAGAGAAATGGTTTGGACACTATTATAATGTGGTTCGCTCCCATTAGGGTGTATAATCTACTTGTATTTAGACACTATTATAATATCAGAAAAGATATTGATTTCAAAATGGTTTGGGTTATCGTAAGGTAAAAACCGACCGTATTTATTTGTGGATTTGGTCTTACGATTATCCTTTTCTTTCGAAAAGATTTTGAATTTTAAAAGCAAGTTTGATGACTACCTTTAAAATTTAGTGTGTTTTTCTCACTCTGGTTCACCACACTGACCCGGTGTTTTGTAAATGCTCAGGTTAGACCGGGTTGTATAGGTCTAGGTTATCGGATGCTGCGAATTCCAAAAGACGTGCTGGCGAGGACCAAATGTATTGTATCTAGTATTTATTCCGCTGTGTGTTGTATATGAGGACAGGTTATTATAATTGTCTAGTGGTGTTGATGTACTCAGATATTGTGAGCATTTTTTAAAGCTCTCAATAAAGATTTATTTATGTATTATATTTTGTTCCGCTACGATATGAGACTCCGATTCTGTATTGTGTTGGTTCTTCTTCTTCTTCTATTCTAACTTTCTTTCTTTCTTTTTCTCACCCTCTAGATTCTTTCTAATAACGTCCTTTGTTTTCGGTGCTTGGAAGGTCGGCATGTGATACATAACTGTATTTATGTCGATTTTCAGGGCCGAAATCCTTAGGTCGTTACATGCTATCATTTTTCACCATATAAAATCTTTACTTTGTCTATGTACAATTTTAGATTAAGCTCAAATAAGAGAGTTAGAAACATGAAATTCTTATGTTAATTATTCATGAATCATGAGAGCTTCACTGCACCTAAATTGAAGGGGTTTAACTACTCATAATGGATTCAATGATAACATAAATATATTTCATTATAAAAGAGAACAAAAGAAGATAAAACAAAGATAAAAATCTATTCTACTTGCATAAAAATAAATCTACACTAATGACATGAAAGAAAATGGACAACAAAAGAAAAGAGCACTATATTAAAATTACATAAAGAAAATGGCTAAGTAGCCATGAAAATAAAAGAGAGAAAAAGCTAATCTCCTAAAATGCACTAAAAGAGAATGGAGAAAAGAGAGAGAGAGAGGAGGCTTTATAAACATAAGGGGTTATTATACATGTAATAAAATCCTAACCCTAATCCACTTTAGCGTGCTTCCAAGAATGCCCTTTAGGATGTGTGGCCACCAATTAATCATCACGCTTTAATTACTCCATCATCAAATTTGCCTGAAGCTTTATCATCCACTACTTTGTCCATTAGCTTTTAAGTGTAGTAATTGGAGTCCTCCGTGATTATGTATGAGAATTATTTCTTCATTCCTTTGTTTTCATATAAATCTTCATGAAGCCCTCTTCCATATACACCAATATTTCTACAAAAACAACGAGAAATGCCCAAGTAAAAAATTCTCAACATAACATAAGCACAAAAAATGACCATTTTTCCTTTGTATGACGATGAATGTATGATATTTTGAAATCAATTGAATTATGGTTTAATCGTGATAAAATACTGACATATGTCATTTATCTAAACTAAAACAAGAATAAATGTGTGAATAAGTATGCATATTTACGTGCACACCACCTATGGATCTGTAACGAGTAGTCCTCGCAATCCGAAGATTCCAACCACGACAGAATCACTGCTGAAATATCCCTAGGAGCTTAACCAGAGAACTTCAACGAGTAGTTCTTCCACTTATGAAGATCCACGGTCTTCAATGCTCCATCTTCAATTATCTTCACGTATTTGTTGGTCCGGAATGGTTTTCGAATATAAATTCGATCCCGGTCTTTCGGTACCAACAATTGTAATGTCCAAATTTGATAGTCAGTTATTTAACTATCAAACAAATAAGCATGTAAAAAAATGGGTTACTGGTTCAGTACTCAGCATTACTTGGCCTTTTTAATTAAATACAGTTAACAAATGTTAACTTCAAATTTTTTTAAATATTCCGATATTACGAATATAGCTTTCCCCTTCTTATTTGACATAAGATAATTTCAAAACTATTTTATTTTAATACTACCTATAATCATATCCAATAATCTATTCTTTTATCATTTTCAAAACAGTTCCTATATCACTACTCATTATTTATAATTGGAAAAATCCATTTAACTTATCATTCATAGACTAATGTTACGAAACTCATTTGTTTCATTAATTAGAAACGAATTCAACACTTCTCTTTTAGAATTAACTCATTTCAATCCTTTGTTTCATTAATTGGAAACAAATTCAACACTTCTCTTTTAGAATAAACTCATTTCAACACTTCACTTTTTATTTCCTTATATTTTGAATGTATCATTATAATTTTCCAAAATTTCCTTTATTTCGAGAAATTCCTTATCTTAACTTCATATTATTTTATTTCCAAATCATTCAACCCTTCTGCTTTGAAATCTTGTTTCAATTCATATTACTTAATATCATAATCAACTAATGTTAATTTAATCAAACATTTTTGTTAGACCAAAAAATGGCACTAACACCCAATATGATAGATTTCGTATTGAATAATTGAGAATAATGATCTAAAAGCATGGAAAAGAATTCAACACACGAGATTTATAGTGGTTCGGCGTTAACAAGCCTACATCCACTTCATAGATTCTCATTTCATTCGTAGATTACAATTACAATGAATACATTCACACAATCACTCAAATACAATGAATTATTCTCTTCGAATTCATTGATTTCCATTGAAGAAGATGGTAGTTCTCTTTAGGAGATTACTGGCATGGTAGCCATGAAAGAACTAACTGCCAAAAGTCCCTTGAAATCTACACGAAATGCTGTATTTATAGGCGAATGGAGGTTGCTCCTGGGATCGGTTCAGGTGTGATGTGGCAGCCATCCAGCGGGTCATGGAAAAGTAGTGGGGAACGTGGAGAAATAGTTTCCAGATCGTTGGCGGTTATGTGCAAATAGAAACGAATGATAAGCCTAGAAAATAGGATCACGTTGAGGAGTGGTTGCGGCTTCAGGCGGTTCGGGTAGAGGGTACTCCGATCCGATCCGGAGAGGGGGATCCGATCCGATCTGATCCGAAAGGTGGTATCCGATCGAATCCAAGAGGGGGGTCCGATCCGATGACATTTGTATGCATAATCAAGTTTTCTAGCTTTCTATCACTCCACCCAAGTGGTCACCAATCAATGTAGGTTCATACTCATGTCCCTGGCTTTGGGCAGCCTGATTACAAAGTAGGTTAACATTTTGCTCCCCAAAGTACATCTTATTGCAGATGAGATGTGCTTTGAATAGGTCAAGCTAAATCTTTTTGGAATGTTATCCACCCTTGATGAGGCTTTATCAGATTGTTGCATTGCTTCCATGGGCGCCAGTCAGGCCCAATTCTGTGGAAGGAGTAGTCAAAATGATCAAGTAACTGTTTTAAACCTCGTCTAATTAATAGATTTTAATTCTTTCATCAAAAAGTCATGTAGGATTGCTGGCTCCCGTGCATGCGATCATGCCTGCATAGGTCAATGCCAAACTACGTCGTCTTCCCACGCAAATCAGACGTATTGTAGAGTTGGACCTTCTTTTGCATATAAGCAAACATATGAGGTAGTCTTCCAAGTCATGTGGTAGTATAAGAATCTTCGGGCTTTGAGCCGGTATCTGCAGAGAACACCTCGGAATTGGCATAGGAATTTGTCATTTGTGCTTGGATTTCGACTATCTCGATATCAAGATATTAATCTAGGGCTCCACGATCGCATTGAATCGTAACATTAAGGAATTTGAAAGTGACGATCACTCCAGATCATGTTAATAGAAAATAAAAAACCAGTGGACGTGTCGGACTGTATTGAGATAAATCCATGATCGTTCCGGATGGTTTTATAATCCCGTGATCATATACGAGTCGGTACGAGATATTGTTGAAAACATGCAAGCCAATGGCTGGTATGATCATCATAGTCGTAAGGCAGCAGAGTAGTTTATCACACTCCCCATTTAATGTAGTGGCGGATCAAGTCTTTGGATTCATGCCTGACCCATTTGTTGGCTCACTTGGATGGTCAAGACGAATCATGTCATGCTCTGGAGATATAGTGTATATGTTCTAAATCATGCATCCACTCAGGGTCATATTCAAAGTCATTCTACGTGTTGAAGCTCATGATCCTAATGTCAGTAGAGGACAAGTGAAGTCATTGCTTATGCCCCAAGCTTCGTTGGGGGTTGGGCAAATTCAATCGGGTATCCAATCTTTAAGCATTTATGCTTTCTGTCGTTGCATCAGATTAGAGTTGTAGGTTTAACAATCTTAGTCGACTCAAGTCATTCTGTGCTCTTTCTCAAGTTAGAAAGAGTTAGGGTTGTATGTGCGAATGGTTGAATAACAGTCGCTTTGGTGTCATCCCATTTCTTTTATCATAAAACAAGGATTGCATCATCGAGTTTCAGCGAACTTAAATACTCTCCTTGCATCAGCCATGGAGTTAAGTAAGCGCATCAGTCATGCAAGCGAGCGAACGTCATTAGGGAGTTATTCAAGCTTCTTTGTTCATGATTTAGCATAATCCGAAATAGCCATTATAGCCTTGTTGAGTTTATCTCTCATGCTTGGTTCCACTAAGCTTGACAATCAAGATCGCGGGTTCGATCAATGACATTGGTCTTTTACGGAATTGTACATTCCTGTCAGTCTTTTTCGGGGCTTTTCTTTTGTCATTATCATTTCAAGAGTCAAATGGTTCTCCATTTGGTTGTAAAGACATTCAGATCATCCATTTCAACATTAGCACCCTCTTATTACATGAATCTATCTGTCTCAGGACAGGATTTTCCAATGTTTCTAGGAAAATCTCACGGTAGAGAGATACCGAGGTTTGTTTCAGAGGTGAATCTGCCATGTCCTCTTGGTGGGTCTCGATGTAGAGAAATTTTGAAGTTTGAGATATCCAGAATACCGGATACTACTGCAATCAACACCATATATGGTCCAAGTTGATTTACCGATGCCACTGCGGCGTTGAATCTTTCAAGGAATGCATGTAGGGTCTCGTCGAAGCTCTATTGAAGCATCAACTAATGTTGGCAATCTGGCCCTCGTCTTTGAGAAGTTGTCGCCAATTGTCCAATTTAACGCTGGTACCCCCAGCATGAACTCTTGAGGTGGGTGGAAGCCAGTCTCTGGCTTCTTGGTTCCGCATAAGTAATTGTCGTCAATCAGGCTTCTGTCTTTTAATTTTGGATGGTGATCTACTGCTTGGATGTATGTAGGTTGTTCTTAAGGAGCCATTCTTTTGGTTACAATTTTGGAATATGTGGAATTCGATGACAGTAAATGTGCATAAAGTCGACGGATAGTCAAATTATGTTGCTCCAAGCTCGTATCCTATGCCCTCCATCCACGGGGGGTTTTGCTAAGCTGTGAGCATCAAATCCAAATCTTTTCTGAATTTATACCCCTTTATCGAGTCTTGAGTTCGAGTTTGATACAAAATGATCTGTTCATGTCCAGCACATGTTAATCTTTTGTCTCCCATCTAGGCTCCAAGGATTGGAGTCGGGTTGCGATAAGGTCGAATTATAGTCATCTTGAATGCTTCCTCTAGCCCCTTACATTAAGGAATGGGGAACTTTATGTTGAATTTGAGTTGGATTTGAAGCATTCGTCTGAATTGGAGTATATGTTGGTCGGACTCCGTTTAAGTTTCCAGTGGCTCTTGCATCGCTGTTGTTTTCCTCCAAAATGTTGCAGTCAGAAGTTGGATCCTGCAAATGTTTGGGAGGAGGTTGATTTCATCTTGTTTCATTCAATACTACGTTGGCAACATGTCCTGGGGTATCATGTGATCTGAGCTGCTAACGGGGAGTGTGTGAGCCAAGTTCATTGTCTCTTGAATTCTCACGATGTTCGCTCCAGCGAGTAGGCCATAGTCGCTTGACCTTCCATCTATCCAAGTAAAGAAGTTATCCATCATTTTCTGTCACTTCCGAAGAAGTTCATCTTACCGATCCATCTAGGTTCTCAATTTAGCAAGGGCACTATCCATTTCATATGTAGTCTGATATGCTGAGGGATCACCACGAGGGGAAATCTTCTGACTTCCTTTATTCCTAACGCCTTCTGCGCCAACATCCTTAGCATGGAAGAAAGTTCCATCTTCCGTTTTATTAACCCTTGAGTTAAAGTATTAAGCAGTTCGCTTCCTTGCAAGCTAGAAGTCAAAGTGATGGAACGCCCCTTATCCAGGGTCTTTTAATCGGCAAGTTTGTTGGGACTAGCAAATGGACATTCACTCTGCATCCATTTTGTGGTTATCAAGCGGCCTTTCAAATTTAGACATGGATGCATGGAAAAGAGACATTGCTTTCAAAGCTTATGTGATTGAGTTATCCAAGTGCTTAAGTTATCATATTCTCCATTCAGTGTATTTGCGAGGTGACACTTGTCGTTGCACCTGGGCTATGGCCAGTCACATATGAGTGTGTATGCTGATTTGATATATCACTCTTAGGGCCTTCTTTCGGTCGTTGCTTTAAGTCGCATGAGAAGTTTAGCATTGGGCATCTGCGTCAGCCATCTAAACGTAGCCCTTTGTTTGTTTTCCACTGGCATGTTGCAGTTGTCGTGAGTGCGACCCTCGCATTCTTGTCCTGTTATCTTATACAAGTCTACACTCTGTAAACAAAGTGATTCTTTAAGTAATAGGTAATAAAGCATATCACAATCAAATAAGGGTTTCAATTCAGAATCCCTGCAATCAAATAGTATCTAACAAATCATATAGAATTTATCTAAAGGGGGTGATGTGTGTGTGTGCCCCCAATTAATCATAAATAAAGTGCCTAGTCAAGGCTTATTCGACATCGTGTTGCCCCCAATCCTTCCGTGGGGGGTGTCAGATCAGCTTTTAATCTTAACCCCAATCCTTCAGTGGGATAAGAGTTTGTTTTCTTCGGTACTTAGTCTTAGCACCTTTATACTCTCCTGACACATGCCCAGGTTAGAATGTAATCAAGGTGGTCTTTAATCGTGGTGCATTGAGGACGTCGTTTTCCCGTCCTTTATACTCTCTCTCGAATCATGAGAGTTTGAGATAATCAGGCGAATGGTCATGTCATTCGCCACAACTTTCCTTCTACGCTCTAATCGCAAGAGCGGGATTCTGCCGGCTCGAGTGTCGTTCTCGAACTCGATTTTTACTCCGTACTCCATGCTTTACTCTGGCAGATGGAGCTTTTCGGGAAAGTGGTCAAGTCACACTCGCCGAGGCGCTACCTCCTAATCTCCGATTCATGGGTAGATGTGGTCAATTGCAATAATCAAATTTCTCTCGTCCCATCGACTCGTGGGATGGAGTTTGATCGAACGCTGCAATATCATCCTTTAAACGTTCTCTCAAATCATGAGAGTTAGAGTCACAGATCGAGTGGTCTTCAATCATGGCGCGCCCATTACACTCATCCTAGGTTTGTACTTCTATCCAATCTCTGAGGATTAGAGTTAGTCAGGCAAACAGTCAGAAAATGTTTGCAGAATGTAACAACCCGAAAATCTGGGCCAGTTTGAAATTTTTATTTTGGCAATTTTAGCGAATTTTGATTATTTAAAATGAATTATTTTAAATAATATCGACGAGAAATGTATTTTGAATATAATTATAACGTATATATTATATACGCGTCGTCGTTAGAATATATATATTTATATATAATTATAAATAGAATTGAAAATGGCGCGGTAGTTCGATAATTCGATTTCAAACTTCAATTGAATGTACCGGGTGCAAAACAATCCGGATTTTAGTGAAACCAAAAATAATAGGATCTAATTGATAATATCTTTCCAACGATTCCGACAAATCAAGATTTCATAGCGGGAATCAAAAGATATGTCCAGTTGAAATTTCTGAATAGTCGCTATGGAATTCAGGCCCTTAAAAATGGGAATTTTGCAAACGACCTCGGATTTCGGCGAAACCACTTTTGTTGGATCCGTGATGTCAAATTATTGCTAGATTCCAAATTTCATAATTTTTCGAATCAATATGTGAGCGTGGCAAAGGAAAACGCGTTTGACCAGTTTCAGTTAATTTTAATCGACTGGAAATTGGCCATTTTTCAAACGGTATCAGAATCCGATGAAACTAGTTTTGTTAGGACCGTATCGTCAACACGAAGCTAGAAAATATTTTTCTGGAATTTTTAAAATTCGTATGTGGCCCCGGTAAATTGAAATGTACATTTAAAATTGAATATATAGATTTATATTTTAATTTTAAGAGAAACTGATCGTAACGGTCGAATTGGGTTACGAAACATGTCCCATTGTGTTCGGAATAGGGGTAATTATCTAGGGGCGACAGTCGTTGGGTTTGATTTGGGGCTCGGATTTGTAAACAAGATATTTTCGAAATAAAATAATATAGAAATAAAATTATAAAAGGATTTCTCAACCCTAGGAATCGGTCAAACACTTTACCTCGTGGTCAAACGGTTCCAGCCACTTTCTTCCCCAAACCAACGATAAACCGCTCTCATCTTCCTCCTTCGTTATCTCCCTCCACCTCCAATAATTAACGAAATTTTCCGAATGAAGATAGAGGAGCATCCCGAGCTCTACAAAAGGGAACGGGTCTGATCGTGTCAGGGGGGGTAAGCTCGTCAGATTTTAGGCATAAAGGGGCTGCCGTTGATCGATTCTCCTGAGCAGGATGGGGCATCGAAAGGAGAGGGGTTCACGGGCTAGGGGCGGCTCATGTAGGGCTTCGACGCAAATAGGTTGGATCGGCGCTCAATCGCCTGTAGTGGCGGCGCTATGGGGATTTTTACATTGAATGATGGGTTCAACAAAGGGGATAACGTCCAGGAGAAAGATACAGCCGTGTTCTTTAATTAGGAAGAAAGGTGATTTTTATTTTTTATCAACATCATTAATTTAAAGATCAATCTTTAATATGAACATCATTGGTTTAAAAATCAAATTTTTAATTATACATATCGTTGTTTTAAAATGGTAGATTAGTACATATAAAAAAAAGTGACTATATTTTTCAAAGTAGAAGTCGATATTTTTCAAAGTAAAAGTCGATATTTTTCAAAGTAGAAGTCGATATTTTTCAAAGTAGAAGTCGATATTTTTCAAAGTAGAAGTCGATATTTTTCAAAGTAGAAAACTATATTTTTCAAAGTAGAAAACTATATTTTTCAAAGTAGAAGTCTATATTTTTCAAAGTAGAAGTCTATATTTTTCAAAGTAGAAAGTCTATATTTTTCATAGTAGAAAGGAGTGTGATTTTAGTTCGTGAGAAAAGACTTGATTTTTTTTCCTTAGAAAGGACTTGAATTTTTTTTTCTTAGTAAAGATTAGTTTTTTTAAAGACTAGATTTTTATTAAGTTAAAGACGTGGTTTTTGTTAAGTCAAAGACATGGTTTTGAAAAATGTAAAAGCAAAGTAAAGATTCAATTTTTATCATCTTGAAGCCAAATAAAAATTGAATTTTTATATGAGTAGCGTAATATAAATATAGTTTTTAGCATAGTAAAAATATAACAGTTTACGATATAAAAATATGATTTTTATATTATAGAGATAATAAAAATGTGATTTTTATATATGTAGTGACTACGGGCAACGAAAGCGAAAAAGGCAAAAACAATGATGATTTCCCACAATAGAAGAGTCGAGATGGTTGGATAGCTATCGGTGAGAATTTCTCACTCTTCAATTTCTTTTCTAGTTATATATATATATATACTAGGATGCAGACGGTGCTTAGTAGCACCCGACACAATCTTCCACAGACCATGGACTTGTTTGTTTGATTTCAAAAATTAGTTAGATTATTTGATTGAAATTGAATTGTTTGGTGAAATGAATGGATTTGATTGATGTGTGAATGGCGTGGGCCTTCACTAGACCGGGGATAAGGCTAGTCCTTGTCCCGTTTCTAGTATCGTGCCGTTATGCCGCCGAAATTTTCTAAAATAAGTTAGAAAATAAAAATACCATTTTATTTAAAGAATGAACTGAATAGAAATTCATATGTTAAAATAAAATGTTTTATCGTTAAAATATAATTTTTAACGTGAATATGAATATAGTGAATGTGAATAAATAAATATTCATTTACAAACCGGACGGTTTGTTTATGTACACCGATTTGACTGACATTGATTGGGACGGTAAATTTTACACATCGCCCAACTGCACAACTAAAATCTGTGTTTGATTGTTTGAAACCCCACACGGGTGTTGGGATGAAATTTGAAGTTCACTCATCCTGATTGATTAAATATGTCGATCGATTGATTGACAGGCTGTTATAAGCGTTAGATATCTATATTTGATGCTTATACAGTGTAGTGCACTTTGGTTGATGGTTGATTATTTTTCAATGCTATTATATGTGTGTAATGTATGAAAATCCATATAATTAACATTATATGGTGATTGATTGGGCCTCATTCCAATTTAGAAAATAAAGAATAATATAAAATAAAGGTTCATGTGTTGACAGTACTCATCCATTGAGATTGGTCATGTGTTGAACGAAATATTTTAGTAATAAAATTTACATCTTTAACATTATAAAATAAAGGTTCATGTGTTGACAGTACTCATCCATTGAGATTGGTCATGTGTTAAACAAAATATTTTAGTAATAAAATTTACATCTTTATCAATATAAAATAAAGGTTCATGTGTTGACAGTACTCATCCATTGAGATTGGTCATGTGTTGAACGAAATATTTTAGTAATAAAATTTACATCTTTAACATTATAAAATAAAGGTTCATGTATTGACAGTACTCATCCATTGAGATTGGTCATGTGTTGAACGAAATATTTTAGTAATAAAATTTACATCTTTATCAATATAAAATAAAGGTTCATGTGTTGACAGTACTCATCCATTGAGATTGGTCATGTGTTGAACGAAATATTTTAGTAATAAAATTTACATCTTTATCAATATAAAATAAAGGTTCATGTGTTGATAGTACTCATCCATTGAGATTGGTCATGTGTTGAACGAAATATTTTGATAATAACAACTATTTTGAAAAAGAAATATTTGAAATAGAATATTTGAAAATAGAAATTTATGAAGCCGTGTTGATTAGATTGACGCCATTTTGACGTGAACGATATTTATATCGATTTTATTCATTTTGAAATGAATTGAATTAAAAACGATTTCGAAATGAATTGAATTAAAAACGATTTCGAAATGAATTGAATTAAAAACGATTTTGAAATGAATTGAATTAAAAACGATTTCGAAATGAATTGAATTAAAAACGATTTCGAAATGAATTGAATTAAAAACGATTTCGAAATGAATTGAATTAAAAACGATTTCGAAATGAATTGAATTAAAAACGATTTCGAAATGAATTGAATTAAAAACGATTTCGAAATGAATTGAATTAAAAACGATTTCGAAATGAATTGAATTAAAAACGATTTCGAAATGAATTGAATTAAAAAACGATTTCGAAATGAATTGAATTAAAAACGATTTCGAAATGAATTGAATTGAAAACGATTTCGAAATGAATTGAATTGAAAACGATTTCGAAATGAATTGAATTGAAAACGAATTCAAATTGAATTGAAAGCGAATTGAAATGAATTCAAATTGAATTGAAATTTGAATTGAATAGGAAATGAATTTTAAAACGAATTTATAAAGAAGAATTCAATTTTGATTTGAATTGAAAGGGAAGTTGAAATTGCTTTTGAAACGAATTTAAAACTATTTATATAATTCGTTTTAAATAGGAATCGACGAAATATATATTATATATATAATATAATGGCCTGAATAGAACGCGCCGCGCCGCGGCAGTTCGTGAATTTCGACCATTTATTTCAAACGGACATTACGGGAGATCCGACCGTCGGATTCTCCTGAAACCGGAACCGTTGGGTTCGTATCGAAAAGAGCTTTCTAACGAATATTAGAAATTTGAAATCGAACGGTTGGATTTGGAATTATGTCCAAATCAGATTTGAAAAAGGTCGTTGTAAGTGCAGTTCGATGGCCATTGATGGAAATCGACTGTACGGGCCTTGATAAAATTATATAAAATAGTAATAATTTGTGTAAAATCATAAGAAATGATTTAGAAAGGATTGGGATGAAAAACTCCATATTTGAAAAGATAAAAATAGATTTTTATCGAAATGAACTAATCTTGAACTAGAAATATAATTCTATTTATTTTTATATAAATAAATTGAATTTGAAAAGGGTTTTAAAAATAACCAGAATTTCCAATGATTGCATTGGAGTGGATTTCAATCGAAATTGTCTTCGGAATATTTCGATGTTGGAATTCGTGATTATACAGATGTTGTTATGGAAATTTGAAAGATATATATTTATATCGTTATTTCCAATACGACATTTGTTAAACGTAGAATTTGATATTGAATATAAGCCGATATATTTTCTATTCAGAGCCTTATATTGAATATCAAATGTGATTTGGGTTTGTCGTGAATGGTGTCTTCACTAACACTGTTCTTGAACCCAGTTGAGAAAAGATTAAATCTTTTTATTTAGATTTAATGAAGTGTACCAATTAAATGATATTTAATTGGAATTGAATTGGTATTGATTTTTGGGTTTATCGTGAACAGTGTTTTAAATAACACTTGTTCTTAAACCCGATAATTAATGGAATGTGATTTTGGGTTTATCGTGAACCGTGTTTTAAATGACACTGATTCTTTAACCCAGTCGAAGATTAAAACTAAGTGGAGTTTTAATGAATCTTTAATTAGATTGAAATGATCGAAAATGGAGTATCACCAGTTTTGCTCCAGGCGATAGTTAAATCTTTAATTAGATTTGAACGTGAAATGGTAATTGAATTTACCGAAAACACTGTGGTGTTAGATATGAAGTATTACCAGTTTTACTTCATGGGATGAATAGGTTGGGATGGGGAAATTAAAATAAATGATTACTTCGCTAAGGTTCGCTAATCCCGACTAGTTTGAATTGAGATTCAAAAATAGAATAAAGAATAAATTCAAGGAATTTATCTTGGATAAAATTAATGGGGGCCTTTCCCTATGAATGTGAAATTTAGAAACTAATTGTCGGTTAGCCAAGCAGAATGGTTTTCTGGATATTGATCTGATGTTGGTTTCGGCCTTCGGGGTTAATATTTGGGAAATTATTCTCTTGATTAATTTATGGTTAGTGACTGATGAATTGGAATGAGGCGTATGTTGTGTTTGTGTAACACTTATTTAAAATATACGCGAGTTATTCGGAAAGACCGGGTTTATCCCATTCTGAATAACTGATACGACGATAAGTCGAAGATGAAGACGATGGTCGAAGACCGGAGGTCTTCACGTCGTTTGGGTAATTACTGATGATCTTGATTGGGTTGTACACCCAAGAAGATGGAAACAGTTAGTGATCGTCCAGACGTACTTGGAGATCGATGGATATGCGGGGTACTAGGTGCCTCCGGTTTCGTTCAGACCCAGAACGGACTTGTAAATGGACTGTGTGTCTGACATTGGATTTTAGTCCGTGTGATTGATCTCTATTAAATATATATCTGTTTGGCGGCGGAGAATTTATTCTCTTGCTTAACGCCCTTTTCTGAGACGTACGAGCTCAGGGGTTATATATTGATGGATATCAATCGCATGGAGTGAATTGCCTGTGTGGCATGCTAAGATGCAAATGATCAAGGCTTCTGTTGAAAAGCAAAGTCTTGTGGTTGATGATCGAAGCACGGCCTTTGTGGCGTAGCTTTGTGTAACGTTGATTCGCGAGTTTCACACCCGGTATGAACCAAAAACGGGAGACGGACCTCAGGGAGGGCCTACTTTTCCTCCTAGCTAAAAGTGGCGTCAGTGGTTTTACACGCCCTGACGAGTTTGACTTATGTTGTTGTTGCTGTTGCGAGGCGCCTCGGATTGATCGGCCGTTCTCGAACCGATGGAGTCATTTAGTTGGCTCGCTTACGCCCCAAAGGGCGGCGAAACGTAGTGCTCAGGTATAATAATCCACATCGGTGGACCGGCCCTGTCGCTCCAAGGCTTGCCTGCGCGCTTGCCTGAGACTCGGGCTAGGCAGTCTCGAATCAGTGAGGATCTTTCCCCTAGCCTCGGTTCATACCATAAATGATAACCCAACTTCCAATACGACATTTGCGATTTTGATTGTATAACATATATATGGCGACATAGTGTTATGGGGCATTCATGCCGCCTATGATTGATACTTATGATTTGAAGTTGTTTTATACACTATACACTTATAATAGTATCAAATGATTTGTTTTAAACGTACTAAGCATGTTTGGCTATTATAAGGGAAAACCCTATCCTTGGCTGCGTTGCATTGTGTGATAGGACCTGGGTCTTATAATAGCTTCATTTTTAGAAAAGCATTGCGCTGTTTACTTATATGCACTGGTGTTCTTGGGAGGAAACCCGTTCCGTGTTATACGGCGTGGTCCCTTGATTTACCTAATTTTAAAAATAAAGATTAATAACTGTTTTAGTTCTCACACCAGTCACATGACTGACCTGGAGTTTATTGTTTTAACCTAAACTCTGGGTGCCCTTATTTTGACACGGGCAGCTAGTAGTTTTGGTTTTTGCAGATTTATATTCACAGGATCCTGGTTTACAGCTGGAACGATATCCGGAAAGCTTTGTATCCGTATATCTCCTTCTAGTTGTGTATTGTATTATTTTCCGCTGCTATGTAATTTATTGCAATCTCTGATATTTCTGTGTAATATTTATTCATTTATACTCTGTATATTCTTGTAATCTGATGCATTGTTGTAATATACAATGAAATGTTCTTTTATATGCGTTCTGTTGTGGCTTGTTCTCGAACTATCCGACGCTTTCCTTTACGGGGAAGTTACGGGTTTTCACAGTTGGTATCAGAGCTTTGGTTTACAAAGCTCAGAGAACAAGGCACATTAGAACCGTACGAAAGAATTCATCAGATATTGGATTAGTAATATCCAACGAGGATGACTCGTTAGAGATAGGATCAGTAGTATCCTAGAATGAGCGTGAAGAGTATATTTTTGAAAATGAAAACAAATTTTGTTTTGAAAATCTAAATCAATTATTCGTATTTGATTATTTATTTGTATTGATTTGGACAGTCCAGTATATAAAGATTTTGCATATGCGCCTTGCAAACGTATATTCGAAGTTTTAATATACTGGATAAATATAGAATCACATTCTAGACACCCGGAGATGGTTCTGATGATTGATCGATCATCATCAGAATTTATGTTCGTGTTTTGAAGATGTGATATTTATATATCTCCATTAGACTGGTGTGAGAACCAAAACTTATATAGATAGATTTATTTGTTGTGATTTGGCATCAAAAACATGATTTTTTGTATATATATCAAAATTATGAATTTGAAACGTTAAATCCACTAATTGATTGATGTTTGCGTTGTTTGTTTAATTGTTTGATAATTTTGAACCATTACGCCTAATTGTATCAAATAATGAATTGTATTGAAATTTGGTCGCATTTGCTTGCATATACTTGTGCTTACATTGAACAGGTCATAGCAAGGAGGCTAGAGCAGAGAATAAAATTTGTTTGCCCGACAAATAGGTACATGTTTACTACATAATTTACTGTTTTGTTTGGGTGATGATGATTTTATGAGCCTATTGGCTTGCCGCTTGGCTTTTTCTTTTTCTTTTTGAGATCTGAAGGACCGGGGAAGCTATTTGAAATTCCCCGATGCTCCCGGTGCAGGGGAGGTTATGGCGAAAATTTTCAAAAATTTAGGGTGTTAGCCAAATTTTTGAAATTTTGGAAAATTCTCAGAAACTGAAAAGTTGGAGAATGGAAGCCAGATCGAACGTAGAGCTGATTAATCGAACCACTTTCGACTTTGTTCCTTTTCGGGGACGAAAAGTTTTAAGTGGGGGAGATTGTAACAACCCGAAAATCTGGGCCAGTTTAAAATTTTTATTTTGGCAATTTTAGCGAATTTTGATTATTTAAAATGAATTATTTTAAATAATATCGACGAGAAATGTATTTTGAATATAATTATAACGTATATATTATATACGCGTCGTCGTTAGAATATATATATTTATATATAATTATAAATAGAATTGAAAATGGCGCGGTAGTTCGATAATTCGATTTCAAACTTCAATTGAATGTACCGGGTGCAAAACAATCCGGATTTTAGTGAAACCAAAAATAATAGGATCTAATTGATAATATCTTTCCAACGATTCCGACAAATCAAGATTTCATAGCGGGAATCAAAAGATATGTCCAGTTGAAATTTCTGAATAGTCGCTATGGAATTCAGGCCCTTAAAAATGGGAATTTTGCAAACGACCTCGGATTTCGGCGAAACCACTTTTGTTGGATCCGTGATGTCAAATTATTGCTAGATTCCAAATTTCATAATTTTTCGAATCAATATGTGAGCGTGGCAAAGGAAAACGCGTTTGACCAGTTTCAGTTAATTTTAATCGACTGGAAATTGGCCATTTTTCAAACGGTATCAGAATCCGATGAAACTAGTTTTGTTAGGACCGTATCGTCAACACGAAGCTAGAAAATATTTTTCTGGAATTTTTAAAATTCGTATGTGGCCCCGGTAAATTGAAATGTACATTTAAAATTGAATATATAGATTTATATTTTAATTTTAAGAGAAACTGATCGTAACGGTCGAATTGGGTTACGAAACATGTCCCATTGTGTTCGGAATAGGGGTAATTATCTAGGGGCGACAGTCGTTGGGTTTGATTTGGGGCTCGGATTTGTAAACAAGATATTTTCGAAATAAAATAATATAGAAATAAAATTATAAAAGGATTTCTCAACCCTAGGAATCGGTCAAACACTTTACCTCATGGTCAAACGGTTCCAGCCACTTTCTTCCCCAAACCAACGATAAACCGCTCTCATCTTCCTCCTTCGTTATCTCCCTCCACCTCCAATAATTAACGAAATTTTCCGAATGAAGATAGAGGAGCATCCCGAGCTCTACAAAAGGGAACGGGTCTGATCGTGTCAGGGGGGGTAAGCTCGTCAGATTTTAGGCATAAAGGGACTGCCGTTGATCGATTCTCCTGAGCAGGATGGGGCATCGAAAGGAGAGGGGTTCACGGGCTAGGGGCGGCTCATGTAGGGCTTCGACGCAAATAGGTTGGATCGGCGCTCAATCGCCTGTAGTGGCGGCGCTATGGGGATTTTTACATTGAATGATGGGTTCAACAAAGGGGATAACGTCCAGGAGAAAGATACAGCCGTGTTCTTTAATTAGGAAGAAAGGTGATTTTTATTTTTTATCAACATCATTAATTTAAAGATCAATCTTTAATATGAACATCATTGGTTTAAAAATCAAATTTTTAATTATACATATCGTTGTTTTAAAATGGTAGATTAGTACATATAAAAAAAAGTGACTATATTTTTCAAAGTAGAAGTCGATATTTTTCAAAGTAAAAGTCGATATTTTTCAAAGTAGAAGTCGATATTTTTCAAAGTAGAAGTCGATATTTTTCAAAGTAGAAGTCGATATTTTTCAAAGTAGAAAACTATATTTTTCAAAGTAGAAAACTATATTTTTCAAAGTAGAAAACTATATTTTTCAAAGTAGAAGTCTATATTTTTCAAAGTAGAAGTCTATATTTTGCAAAGTAGAAAGTCTATATTTTTCATAGTAGAAAGGAGTGTGATTTTAGTTCGTGAGAAAAGACTTGATTTTTTTTCCTTAGAAAGGACTTGAATTTTTTTTTTTTAGTAAAGATTAGTTTTTTTAAAGACTAGATTTTTATTAAGTTAAAGACGTGGTTTTTGTTAAGTCAAAGACATGGTTTTGAAAAATGTAAAAGCAAAGTAAAGATTCGATTTTTATCATCTTGAAGCCAAATAAAAATTGAATTTTTATATGAGTAGCGTAATATAAATATAGTTTTTAGCATAGTAAAAATATAACAGTTTACGATATAAAAATATGATTTTTATATTATAGAGATAATAAAAATGTGATTTTTATATATGTAGTAACTACGGGCAACGAAAGCGAAAAAGGCAAAAACAATGATGATTTCCTACAATAGAAGAGTCGAGATGGTTGGATAGCTATCGGTGAGAATTTCTCACTCTTCAATTTCTTTTCTAGTTATATATATATATACTAGGATGCAGACGGTGCTTAGTAGCACCCGACACAATCGTCCACAGACCATGGACTTGTTTGTTTGATTTCAAAAATTAGTTAGATTATTTGATTGAAATTGAATTGTTTGGTGAAATGAATGGATTTGATTGATGTGTGAATGGCGTGGGCCTTCACTAGACCGGGGATAAGGCTAGGCCTTGTCCCGTTTCTAGTATCGTGCCGTTATGCCGCCGAAATTTTCTAAAATAAGTTAGAAAATAAAAATACCATTTTATTTAAAGAATGAACTGAATAGAAATTCATATGTTAAAATAAAATGTTTTATCGTTAAAATATAATTTTTAACGTGAATATGAATATAGTGAATGTGAATAAATAAATATTCATTTACAAACCGGACGGTTTGTTTATGTACATCGATTTGACTGACATTGATTGGGACGGTAAATTTTACACATCGCCCAACTGCACAACTAAAATCTGTGTTTGATTGTTTGAAACCCCACACGGGTGTTGGGATGAAATTTGAAGTTCACTCATCCTGATTGATTAAATATGTCGATCGATTGATTGACAGGCTGTTATAAGCGTTAGATATCTATATTTGATGCTTATACAGTGTAGTGCACTTTGGTTGATGGTTGATTATTTTTCAATGCTATTATATGTGTGTAATGTATGAAAATCCATATAATTAACATTATATGGTGATTGATTGGGCCTCATTCCAATTTAGAAAATAAAGAATAATATAAAATAAAGGTTCATGTGTTGACAATACTCATCCATTGAGATTGGTCATGTGTTGAACGAAATATTTTAGTAATAAAATTTACATCTTTAACATTATAAAATAAAGGTTCATGTGTTGACAGTACTCATCCATTGAGATTGGTCATGTGTTGAACGAAATATTTTTGTAATAAAATTTACATCTTTATCAATATAAAATAAAGGTTCATGTGTTGATAGCACTCATCCATTGAGATTGGTCATGTGTTGAACGAAATATTTTAGTAATAAAATTTACATCTTTAACATTATAAAATAAAGGTTCATGTGTTGACAGTACTCATCCATTGAGATTGGTCATGTGTTGAACGAAATATTTTAGTAATAAAATTTACATCTTTATCAATATAAAATAAAGGTTCATGTGTTGACAGTACTCATCCATTGAGATTGGTCATGTGTTGAACGAAATATTTTAGTAATAAAATTTACATCTTTATCAATATAAAATAAAGGTTCATGTGTTGACAGTACTCATCCATTGAGATTGGTCATGTGTTGAACGAAATATTTTGATAATAACAACTATTTTGAAAAAGAAATATTTGAAATAGAATATTTGAAAATAGAAATTTATGAAGCCGTGTTGATTAGATTGACGCCATTTTGACGTGAACGATATTTATATCGATTTTATTCATTTTGAAATGAATTGAATTAAAAACGATTTCGAAATGAATTGAATTAAAAACGATTTCGAAATGAATTGAATTAAAAACGATTTCGAAATGAATTGAATTAAAAACGATTTCGAAATGAATTGAATTAAAAACGATTTCGAAATGAATTGAATTAAAAACGATTTCGAAATGAATTGAATTAAAAACGATTTCGAAATGAATTGAATTAAAAACGATTTCGAAATGAATTGAATTAAAAACGATTTCGAAATGAATTGAATTAAAAAACGATTTCGAAATGAATTGAATTAAAAACGATTTCGAAATGAATTGAATTAAAAACGATTTCGAAATGAGTTGAATTGAAAACGATTTCGAAATGAATTGAATTGAAAACGAATTCAAATTGAATTGAAAGCGAATTGAAATGAATTCAAATTGAATTGAAATTTGAATTGAATAGGAAATGAATTTTAAAACGAATTTATAAAGAAGAATTCAAATTTGATTTGAATTGAAAGGGAAGTTGAAATTTCTTTTGAAACGAATTTAAAACTATTTATATAATTCGTTTTAAATAGGAATCGACGAAATATATATTATATATATTATATATATAATATAATGGCCTGAATAGAACGCGCCGCGCCGCGGCAGTTCGTGAATTTCGACCATTTATTTCAAACGGACATTATGGGAGATCCGACCGTCGGATTCTCCTGAAACCGGAACCGTTGGGTTCGTATCGAAAAGAGTTTTCTAACGAATATTAGAAATTTGAAATCTAACGGTTGGATTTGGAATTATGTCCAAATCAGATTTGAAAAAGGTCGTTGTAAGTGCAGTTCGATGGCCATTGATGGAAATCGACTGTACGGGCCTTGATAAAATTATATAAAATAGTAATAATTTGTGTAAAATCATAAGAAATGATTTAGAAAGGATTGGGATGAAAAACTCCATATTTGAAAAGATAAAAATAGATTTTTATCGAAATGAACTAATCTTGAACTAGAAATATAATTCTATTTATTTTTAAATAAATAAATTGAATTTGAAAAGGGTTTTAAAAATAACCAGAATTTCCAATGATTGCATTGGAGTGGATTTGAATCGAAATTGTCTTCGGAATATTTCGATGTTGGAATTCGTGATTATACAGATGTTGTTATGGAAATTTGAAAGATATATATTTATATCGTTATTTCCAATACGACATTTGTTAATCGTAGAATTTGATATTGAATATAAGCCGATATATTTTCTATTCAGAGCCTTATATTGAATATCAAATGTGATTTGGGTTTGTCGTGAATGGTGTCTTCACTAACACTGTTCTTGAACCCAGTTGAGAAAAGATTAAATCTTTTTATTTAGATTTAATGAAGTGTACCAATTAAATGATATTTAATTGGAATTGAATTGGTATTGATTTTTGGGTTTATCGTGAACAGTGTTTTAAATAACACTTGTTCTTAAACCCGATAATTAATGGAATGTGATTTTGGGTTTATCGTGAACCGTGTTTTAAATGACACTGATTCTTTAACCCAGTCGAAGATTAAAACTAAGTGGAGTTTTAATGAATCTTTAATTAGATTGAAATGATCGAAAATGGAGTATCACCAGTTTTGCTCCAGGCGATAGTTAAATCTTTAATTAGATTTGAACGTGAAATGGTAATTGAATTTACCGATAACACTGTGGTGTTAGATATGAAGTATTACCAGTTTTACTTCATGGGATGAATAGGTTGGGATGGGGAAATTAAAATAAATGATTACTTCGCTAAGGTTCGCTAATCCCGACTAGTTTGAATTGAGATTCAAAAATAGAATAAAGAATAAATTCAAGGAATTTATCTTGGATAAAATTAATGGGGGCCTTTCCCTATGAATGTGAAATTTAGAAACTAACTGTCGGTTAGCCAAGCAGAATGGTTTTCTGGATATTGATCTGATGTTGGTTTCGGCCTTCGGGGTTAATATTTGGGAAATTATTCTCTTGATTAATTTACGGTTAGTGACTGATGAATTGGAATGAGGCGTATGTTGTGTTTGTGTAACACTTATTTAAAATATACGCGAGTTATTCGGAAAGACCGGGTTTATCCCATTCTGAATAACTGATACGACGATAAGTCGAAGATGAAGACGATGGTCGAAGACCGGAGGTCTTCACGTCGTTTGGGTAATTACTGATGATCTTGATTGGGCTGTACACCCAAGAAGATGGAAACAGTTAGTGATCGTCCAGACATACTT
Organism: Allium sativum; assembly: GCA_030737875.1. NCBI lineage: Eukaryota > Viridiplantae > Streptophyta > Magnoliopsida > Asparagales > Amaryllidaceae > Allium > Allium sativum. The sequence continues at coordinate 32,878 of JASFAX010004590.1, forward strand.
GGAGATCGATGGATATGCGGGGTACTAGGTGCCTCCGGTTTCGTTCAGACCCAGAACGGACTTGTAAATGGACTGTGTGTCTGACATTGGATTTTAGTCCGTGTGATTGATCTCTATTAAATATATATCTGTTTGGCGGCGGAGAATTTATTCTCTTGCTTAACGCCCTTCTCTGAGACGTACGAGCTCAGGGGTTATATATTGATGGATATCAATCGCATGGAGTGAATTGCCTGTGTGGCATGCTAAGATGCAAATGATCAAGGCTTCTGTTGAAAAGCAAAGTCTTGTGGTTGATGATCGAAGCACGGCCTTTGTGGCGTAGCTTTGTGTAACGTTGATTCGCGAGTTTCACACCCGGTATGAACCAAAAACGGGAGACGGACCTCAGGGAGGGCCTACGTTTCCTCCTAGCTAAAAGTGGCGTCAGTGGTTTTACACGCCCTGACGAGTTTGACTTATGTTGTTGTTGCTGTTGCGAGGCGCCTCGGATTGATCGGCCGTTCTCGAACCGATGGAGTCATTTAGTTGGCTCGCTTACGCCCCAAAGGGCGGCGAAACGTAGTGCTCAGGTATAATAATCCACATCGGTGGACCGGCCCTGTCGCTCCAAGGCTTGCCTGCGCGCTTGCCTGAGACTCGGGCTAGGCAGTCTCGAATCAGTGAGGATCTTTCCCCTAGCCTCGGTTCATACCATAAATGATAACCCAACTTCCAATACGACATTTGCGATTTTGATTGTATAACATATATATGGCGACATAGTGTTATGGGGCATTCATGCCGCCTATGATTGATACTTATGATTTGAAGTTGTTTTATACACTATACACTTATAATAGTATCAAATGATTTGTTTTAAACGTACTAAGCATGTTTGGCTATTATAAGGGAAAACCCTATCCTCGGCTGCGTTGCATTGTGTGATAGGACCTGGGTCTTATAATAGCTTCATTTTTAGAAAAGCATTGCGCTGTTTACTTATATGCACTGGTGTTCTTGGGAGGAAACCCGTTCCGTGTTATACGGCGTGGTCCCTTGATTTACCTAATTTTAAAAATAAAGATTAATAACTGTTTTAGTTCTCACACCAGTCACATGACTGACCTGGAGTTTATTGTTTTAACCTAAACTCTGGGTGCCCTTATTTTGACACGGGCAGCTAGTAGTTTTGGTTTTTACAGATTTATATTCACAGGATCCTGGTTTACAGCTGGAACGATATCTGGAAAGCTTTGTATCCGTATATCTCCTTCTAGTTGTGTATTGTATTATTTTCCGCTGCTATGTAATTTATTGCAATCTCTGATATTTCTGTGTAATATTTATTCATTTATACTCTGTATATTCTTGTAATCTGATGCATTGTTGTAATATACAATGAAATGTTCTTTTATATGCGTTCTGTTGTGGCTTGTTCTCGAACTATCCGACGCTTTCCTTTACGGGGAAGTTACGGGTTTTCACACAGAAGCTTTGCGTTTCTCCGATCAATCTATGGAAGGGGTGACTGGCACCGAACTTCAAGTACTGCCTCCTTTATTTGAATTCATATAATATGGTGGCGTCAAATATAGGATCGAGCCATGTAGACGGTCGAACTGCATCCATCTGAAATCGGATTCCGACTTTGAAATGCAAAAGTCAATGCATAATTATCTTTAGCTCTACTGTAACGCCACACATCCATTAATGTCACTCTCAAAGGGACACTGACTTTCATGGAGTATTATTGGTGAATAGAAAAGAATATAACAAGACGGATACATATATTGGTACCTTCAAAATTCAAAACAACTTTTATTGCAGCGGAGAAATAGTTTGATTACAACAACATCATAAACCAACAGAAAAACCAAGTACACTTAGTAACCATCTTGACAAATTGTTTTCTGAGTACATAAAGTAAAAAGCATAACCCCAACATAAGTAGTCATAAAAGAGATGAGCTGAACTTTACTTTCAGCAATCCAAGCACTTCCAAAAGAGAGAGGAAGATCCAGATCAAGCTCCACTAGTACTAGTCCCACCCTGAGAACCTGGGGGGGGGGGGGTGGAGGGGGGAAGGAAGAAAAGAGGCAAAAACAAAGGAGGGTCAGACATGAAGTCTGGTGAGTACCATAACTTTAACAATATAATTATTAAAGTAATTAGGATAAGGCATAAACTGGTAAAACAAGGAATGACTGTGAAGCAAGTGGGCAAGACAAAACAGACAAGAGGAATATTCTGGCGTTGATCTCACTCCAAATCACTATAGGGTAATTACTATACCGAACCATTACTAGTTAACCTAAAATTCGATCCCGTCTACTGGAAAAAAAAATATTGGTAGTTTCGCGTACCTTTAGTTGTCTTCATAGGTGCCGCCTGCTCCTATCTCCACCAGTTGTACTCACTACCCTCCCCAATCTAATTACAACATTTATTCATAATATGGTAGTTGGACTCCTATCTGTCTTCATAGGTGCCGCTTGCTCTTATCTCCGCTAGTCGTACCGACTACCTTCCCCATTCGATTGGCTCCCTAACTCGTAGATACCCGTGCTGGTCCCACAGTGGGGTGTATCACTCCCTAAAGTGGCAACACGATACCACTAAAGATGCACGGCTTATATCTACACGATGCAACAACGTCTTACCTACCAATGTGGGCCCACGCACGCACATGACCCCGTTGGACTTGCGTTGCCACCGTTAACCCGTTTTGACCTCTTACAATCAAACCCTGTAAGCGTGTCCCGTCCTCGATCTAACTCGAGCTCACAAAGATACTTAATGGGTTACTGGTTTGAAATGGGTCCCCTATACTTGACACAAGCTTTCCACCTATGCTTGGTCCCCACTAGAAATTTCCACTTAACCCCTTCTTATTTATGTCTTCTTATATGTTTCAATTTGGTTAAGTGTCACTAATTGTATTACACATGTCTCCCATGTCATCCACTTAACCCCCATGTCCCACCACATGTTTATCTTGGTTAAGTGTTAATGATTATATCCCACATGTCACCAATGTTTCCCACTTATCAAATCAACATGTGTTATTGGTTAAGCTTGTCTCAACCCTATCCGCTTATCAGATCAATATATATATATATATATTTGGTTAAGCTGGTCTTAACCCTATCCACTTATATATTATTGACTATGGTTGTCTTAACCCCATCCACTTATCAGATCAATATGTATTATTGGTTAAGTTTGCCTTAACCCTATCCACTTATCAGATTAATATATATATTATTGGTTAAGCTAGACTTAACCCTACCCACTTATCAAATTAATATATATTATTGGTTAAGCTGGTCTTAACCCTACCTACTTATCAGATTATTGGTTAAGCTGGTCTTAACCTTATCCACTTATCTGGTTATTGGTTAAGCTGGTCTTAAACCTATCCACTTATCAGATTATTGGTTAAGCTGGTCTTAACCCTATCCACTTATAATGTTATGTATGATATATATATATATATCATATAACATGTTTTACTTAATTTATGATTAAGTACATCTTAGTTCATAAATACATTGGTTAAGAGAATAACTCCCTAAGTATCAACCCCGAAGATCGAAATCAACATCAGATTAGTACTCAGAGAATTACTCCACTCAACCAAACTTCTGTTTGTTATTTATATTCGTCTTTAGTCGGCATTAATTAATTATTAATGCATAGAACTCCCACATTAAGTCGATTGCTTGTGGCCGCTGGATATGCCAGGCGGTTCCAGGCAGACTTCCACCACAAGCCAGACTTAACCTCTTGTCAAAGCATCTTTTAATTATGCCTTTGACCTCTCACATTAGACTACCGTTTGTGGTTGCTGGATGTGCCGGGCAGGTCCGGGCAATCTTATACCACAAACTAGTCTGACCTCGTGTCTTAGGCATTTATTACGCATTTAATTTATGCCTTTGACCTCTCACATTAGACTACCGTTTGTGGTTGCTGGATTTGCCAGGCGGGTCCGGGCAGTCTTACACCACAAACGTGTATAACCTCGTGTCTTAGGCATTTATTATTACATATTATTATTCAACCCGAATTTGAATTAATATCTCCATTTCAAATTGTCAATAACTTCCTAATTACTCTATGTCCATAATTGTCACCTAAATTATGTCCATAATTTCTATGCATATAAATTAGGCCAATTAATGTCTCAAATTTATTATATGCTTTTAAGCCATTTTTATGCCAATTCACAATATTAATATTTAATATTTTCCCATTGCCCCCATGTCGTTCGCACGTTTAATATGAAATATGTTAGACCCGCAAATAATCTATCTCAAGAAAAGAAACATCACAACTTGCATAGCACATAAAAATAGATCTAACTTTCAGATAGGAATTATAACATAAATTCGCATAGCCAATAATTTGCATAGACAATGGTCATATAGAATCATATATTTGCATAAACTACCATGGATCTAAAAATAGATCTAAACATGAAATCGTGAACTTGCATATATAAATTATGGGTCTCACTTAACTTGCATATGTGAATATAATTTTCACCCAAAATTGTGAATATAGTTTTTCACCTAAACTTGCATATGGATTTCTACAACTTGCATATGTATTTCTACAACTTGCATATGAATTTCTACAACTTGCATATGAATTTATCACATGATTTTTCATATAAACTACCATATGTATATACTTGATTCACATATAAACTTGTGTACAATTCACATATAGACTTGCATAAAATTCACATATGATTTAACATCCCAAACTTTCATAAAATTCACATATGATTTAACATATGATTTAACTTGCATAAAATTCACATACGAATTAGCATATGATTTAACGTCCAAACTTGCATAAGATTCACATATGAATTAACATATGATTTAACATCCCAAACTTGCATAAGATTCACATATAAATTAACATATGATTTAACATCCCAAACTTGCATAAAATTCACATATCATTTAACAACCCAAACTTGCATAAGATTCGCATATGAATTAACATATGGTTTAACAACCCAAACTTGCATAAAATTCACATATGAATTAACATATGATTTAACATCCCAAACTTGCATAAAATGAATCAAGTTAAATATGAAATAGATCTACAAAGTTAAACAACGTCATGTGATTCAATAGGCATGTTCTCATAATCCAATTACAACCCATCATAATTAATTTAATAATTACATTGTGAAAGAAATAGTACTCACAAAGATAGGTTAGAGAAGAGAATGATTTGTTCGTCTTTGAATTAGAATTCTGACTTGCTAATCCCTAAGCTTTAGGAAGGAGAACTATCCTAGCAGCAGCATGGTGGTCAAGAGACAAATTTTGTTTTTTTTAAGGTTTGAGTCTAGGTAATCTTTTATAGAAGTTTACATCAACCTAAGCCGTTAGATAAACCTAGGACCAATCAAAGCCATTCAAACCTAAGAGAACCAACCAGAACTTGCCATACAAGCCCTAATGAGTCAGAAAACCGTCACACAAAGAAACACGTCAGGTTTCAGATCTGCCCCGAGGGGGAGGTCGACCTGTATATAGGGAGATCGACCCTCTGGTCGACCTGGCCTAGGGTAGGTTGACCCCCAAGTCGACCTGCCTTCGCATTTAATTTTCTGAATTGTTTTATATAAATTTCTGAAAGTTCTGAGGGCCATAACTTCTTCATACGAAATCCGATTTTCGAAAATTTGGACTCTATTCCAAGTAGAATTTCGAGACGAATGCAATGGCGTTACCCGTTTCCCTTAATTATCACTTTAACAATTAAGTATTCTTAAATTTGTTAATTTTAATATTTAAAATTACGGGTGTTACATTATATCCTCCTTAAAGGATTTCGCCCCCAAAATCTCCATGTTAAGGAGAATGTATATCCTACCATCCAATCATCCATCTACTCAACCATCAAACACAAGCATCCATTGTCCTTACAAGGTTTCTAATGCTATATGAACATATGCAAAAAGTGTGCGTATATGTTCCTTATCCAATACAGAATCAGGCGGTCTACTGATTCAGTTGACCTCCTTAATACAAATCATGATAGTGCCATGCGTAC
>JASFAX010000468.1:0-61519 GCA_030737875.1 Allium sativum
AGCCCTTGACGGTTACATAAACTATTTTTTGACGTTAAGACTAGTTAAATTTATGTTTTTGTAATTTTCAAAAACTAATGACTATTAATGCAAAAGAGATTATTTTTTATGTGGTTTTTTTTATATTTTTATTTGACATTTTCGTTATTATTGATCTGTTTGTAGAAAAGTGTTTATTTTCAAAATTTTCTAAATAATATTTACTGTTCATTTGAGTTTGCATAAGCAATGAAATGTTGAATAAGCTTGAATATTTATTTGGCGCTATAGTTGCAAATAAAAAATTTCTTCAGTATTTTTTACAGGGTAAGTAGTGCATCCCTAGATACGTTCCCGTTCATGTCTAACCTTTTATTTCAAATTGGGTAAGTGCAAACGCATACCATGTTCACCAATCTACCGCCGCTAAAATACCCCTTAATAGTATTTATTGCAAGTGCGCCCTTATTCATGCAAGGCCAACCAAAAATTGGGTAATTGCCATATAAAACGGTTATCATTTTGTGAAATGTCGTTGTATTGGCTTGGGCCTAATACTAGATCTATAATAGGACCCTCTACGAATTTCAGTGGAATGGGTATTTTCATGTTGCATACCATATCCGGATCCATTTAACCTCGTCCTACACTGAATCCGTGGACCTGATGTAGTATCGTCGTGGGCTAACATTTCTATTTCATTGCAATACATTTTAATTATTACAGCCAATCCAGGTCTATGCCGATTCAGACTTTTGTAACCATAAAAGAATAATGAAGTTATGAAAAGTTGACGTAAGCTTTTTAACGCTGACCCGCTATAAACGTTTGTATGTAATTTTACTGCTCTTTACTAGTTTCCATTTATTTTTCTTCATTAATCTCTTCTAAATCACGTTTTGCGTGAGTATCACTTTTAGCGCTAATACTTTAGTGCTTTCACTGAGATATTCTAATTCTTGATTACTATATCTTTTTATCTACTTCCAGATAGCAACTCCATTGAAGAAAGATCTGAATTTTGGTCATTTTTTGCTAGAATTTATTAAAACCATCAAGAAATAGTCATGGCAACCAAGAAGAAAGCTTTAACGTACCGTGCAAACACCTAGGTTAAAAAGGAGACAAGCATTTAGCGCGAAAGTCAAAATGTTGCAGTTGATAACGCAAACATTACTACAACATTTATTGCTTCTTCAATGCTTTCTGGTACGATTACTCATGTTGTTTCATGATTATGATGAGGAAACTGGAGCAAACACATGAGACGCCGAACCAACAATCAAGGACAATATTGACTTGAGGAATTAAGTCAATATAGAGTTGAGAAAGCAATCTCCAACCCCACAATATTATGAATCAGAGTAGCCTTCGTCGTCAAAACAAAGCTATAGGAGCCATCGTCGAAGGATAGAAGGAGAAGGGATCGAAATCTCACTAGAACCGAATTAGTATAGATACAAGCACACTAACCAAAATCGTACTGATTCGAGGCACATCAAAATCCGATGCAGACGAGGAGACCTGATCCATGATAAAAAGCCTATACCAACCCGACTTCAAGGCTTTTGGACCAAACGAGACGCTCTTAGATCTTCGCACACCGTTGTCGCACTTTCTACGCATTCTATGATCGAATAGGGTGTTAGAGATCAGGGAAATGCAAACGGAAATGTTGTTTAGCAGGTTCAACCCAAAAGGCGAGAACAAGGAAGACATAGACATGAAGTAGGGTCTGATTTGGACGTTCATTGGCTGGTTAAGGAAAAACAAGCCGTTGACGGTTTCATAAACTATTTTTTGACGTTAAGACTAGTTAAATTTATGTTTTTGTTATTTTCAAAAACTAATGACTACTAATGCAAATGAGATTATTTTTTATGTGTTTTTTTTTACATTATTATTTGACATTTTCGTTATTATTGATCTGTTTGTAGAAAAGTGTTTACTTTCAAAATTTTCTAAATAATATTTACTGTTCATTTGAGTTTGCATAATCAATGAAATGTTGAATGAGCTTGAATATTTATTTGGCTCTATAGCTGCAAATGATAATTTTCTTCAGTATTTTTTACAGGGTAAGTAATGCATCCCTAGATACGTTCCCGTTCATGTCTAACCTCTTGTTTCAAATTTATTTTCGTATTATGGTACAAATGTCAAACAAATAACCTACATGTAGATATCAGAAGGATATTCTCACATCATATATGCTATATTTGTAGATATCATTGAAAAAAGGGTTTGCATGAGTAGTAAACAGAAGGTTTTGCTAACGATATAATCTAATGATCTATTAATTAAACTAAAAAATAGGACCACTGTTTGCTTGCTTGCTAGTGGCGTTACTAATGAGATGTAGTATAGAAAACTGAAATTTTCAGGACACATGTGACGAAATATTGTATTCACTTTAATGATTTATTTATATCTTATTTTCCATTTTTGCTTATTTCAGAAAAGAAACATGTATAATGAAAAATATCTATGATTCGTTTCAAACAAGGGAGTTTGGAGTTTTGGAGCGTATGTCCAACCAAATTGTCACAGGCTTTTTTGGTTACATGTGATGGTGCTAGCTTTTCAAAAGGTATTCTCTTTTCCGAGCTTATCTATTTATTGCTCTATACAATATGTTATAGAAAATGTAATGCAGACTCACTTTGATGTGTATGTTTGTGATTTTGTTAGTAGCAAACATAATTATTAGTTCTCATATAGAGCGACAAATGTATTTTGTTCCTTTACTGTTTAGTGTGTTCGATTTAGAATAGTCTAATATGTATGAATTATTTAGCCGAGCTATTTATAAAATGACATCATTTTAGTTTTGTTGGAAAATTGCGCTTACTAGTGTAAGGTTATCCATTTCTACTCAACATATTGTTCTTTTGTCTATAAATAGGAATATATAATTAATATTGCTTTGCATGTATTGTTTTGTCCAATCAAACAAAAGATTAATTTAGATTAATACTAACTTACTAGAGCTCATGCAAATGAACTTTTATGTGATTTCAGGTAAAAGATAGCGAGAAAATAAACACATGTATCCATATTAAGGCTGCAGAACTTTCGCTGTATGTTTGTATTGTTGTTCAAGTATAGTATTACATGGTATGTGATTTAATAAGTTGAATATATTGATGGGCATATGTTTGCATAAAATCGAAAGTAGATATGAAAACAATGCCTATGCATACGTTAATTAACCACAACCTGTCACTTTCTTGACATTCTATCAATTCAAAGAACAAAGTCTGTACGACAATACCAAATCATTACCAAGTATGGAAAATAAAATCAAAATGAAAGATAAAACTCAGTTTTAGCAAAGCAACATAAGTAATTGGGTGTATGATACGAGTACAATAGAGATATTGTAGAGTAGAAGCCAAGCTTTAACGATCACACATTCGTTAACATATGCATTCAACACAAACATATTTGTGTTCCTTTATATTTCCTTTTGTATCTGTCTGCTACATTTTTGCATTTTACTGTCCCATGTTATACTTAATCCAATCATTATAACTTTGATTGCAATCATTGGCATTGATATGCAAGCCTCAAAAAATAATTTTAATATAATATTACGTTATTTCCATATGTTTTTCAACTATTATTTCAACAACTGAAAGCCAAGTGGGTCGTGATGGAGAGGACATGGTCAAACCACTGCCTCAAAACTACAAATTCATGCACTGCTTCATGATTATAACGAGGAACTGAAGCAAACACATAAGACACCGAACCAGCAATCAAGGACAATATTTACTTGAGGAATCAAGTCAGTATAGAGTTGAGAAAGTTGTCACCAACCCCACAACATTATGAATCAAAACAACCTTCGTCGTAAGAACAAAGCTACAGGAGCCATCGTCGAAGGATAGAAGGAGATGGGCTCGAAATCTCATTGCAGCCGAATTAGTACCGATACGAGCACACCAACCAAAATTGTATTGATCCAGGGCACATCAAAATCCAATGCAGACAATGAGACCCGATCCATGATAAGATGCCTATACCAACCCGACTTTAAGGCTTTCTGGACCAAACAAGATGCTCTTAGATCTTCACACGTCGTTGTCGCACTTTGTACGCATTCTATGATCGAACCTTGGTGTTAGAGATCAGGGAAATGCCAACGGAAATGATGCTTAGAAGATTCAAACCAAAAGGAGAGACGAGGAAGACATCATGAAGCAGGATCTGATTATTACACTAGCTGTACAGACTTTGGACCTGACACCCATGGTTTGACAAATAATGAATGATAGCCAGGACCACTCTAACAAAGAATGAGGGTGGAGAAAAGTTACGCTTCATTCACTAATCATATTTTGAAGGCTGAATACCCAAGCAAGTTTTATCTGCCTGCAAGGCCATACTGTAACACCCCATAAATTACATAAATATTAATATTAAATAAATATAAAACAATTTAATAGTAAGGCTGGAAAATGAGATTTTTCAGCTTTAGAAATTTGGCTACGAAAATCTTTTATTTGGACTCATGGCGAAAATCTGAATCGTTTTCATATATAATATGCGAAAAACAGTCAATGTATAAAGAACTTACAAGCGAATGAAGTCGGACAATAAAACGAAGAAAATATATAGATAAATAATCAGACGAGTAACATATGTATATATATATATGTCCAAAATATATTAGCATAAAAGAGGGAGAACTTGAAATTCAAACAAAGGATAAGACTAAGGGGACAAAAAATATTATAAGTAAGGAAAGAGATTAACAAATAAAACAACATATTAATTAATTAAACACCTCAGCGCAACATACATTCATTGGGAGTTTCAGCGAACAAGAGGTCGACCGCCCCCTTAAGAGGGGCGTCGACCGCCGATCGACCGCCTGACCGCTGAGGAGCCCAATGAGCCTATGTTGGTTAGGGTTTTCTAATGTGATAAACAAAAATATAAGGTCGAGATTAGATCTAAATAATCTAACGGCCTACGCTTACACAAGTGACCATATATAGGCCCTCAAACCACATAATAGAGCCCTAATTACTCTCTTATCTCTGCCTCCGTATTATCCTTCTGACATTGCTGAATTCCAGAAAGGTTAAGAATTTCTCTTCTATTCATCTAACCTCTATTCTTATCTTTTCTTTAAACTAAATTCATATAGGTTTTAATATGAATTCTGGAATTTAGTTATATATATAATATTCTAAAAGATGGTTCTTACATATATACTAGGAAGATTGGAGCACGTTTATCATGAAGATTAAGCACAAATCTGAATCCATGACAAGAATTCTATTTGTTCTTCCTTAAATCTGTTAGTGGAATATTGTGTTCTTAGGCATATTCTATTTTTTTAATAGATTAACATGTTGATAACTATGCCTAAGAGGATTTGAAAGTCGATAACATCAATACTAAAACCCCCTAATCTTCTAGTTTATATTTGCGTAAGAATTGTCATTTTTATTTGGCATTATGGATTTAGTCTTAATATTGGATTGAGGATGAAAAGGTTGTTGTTATTGTTTCTACTTTATTTAATTCACCTTCATGAAAGCATTTAATTGTAACCTAAAAGAGTTTAAATTTGATTGTTCCATGATTTGATTAAGTTTGGATCCTATTTTGAATCCAAACGTATTCATACTTGAAATATGTCAAATGTGAATGTGTTTATGTGCAAAATACCAAAAAGGGGTGAATTAGATAAAGTGGAACTTATAAACATACATGTATATATTTGATGTGTATATTATACTCTATTCTTGATCCATTATTGAAATCATTCTAATAAGCCTAGGATGCAAGTTGAAATTTGTATGTATGTTGTATTTTCCGTTCACTGCTATATGTTATTATGTTCTTATGTCACCATGCCTAAATTGTAGCGGTCAATACATGGAAATTAACTTGTATACCTTAATTTAGACAAGATTGACAATTTGAATCTCGTTAAAGCATTTTTGCGTTCGTATGAATATTAGCGTCAATTATGCGGTATAATTATTATACTAATGTAGCACAACAAACGTAATAATAACATAATAAATGCGATTAGGACAGAATTGAAATTTGAAATGTCCCCATATATATATATATTGATTGCTTGTTTATGCGTATATAGAATGACTTTACATATATTAATAGTACCACACAGACAAGAGGTTAGTTGCCATTTGTGGTGGAAACCTACCCGAAACCGACTGGCAAATCCAGCAACAACAAGTAGGCCCAGTTAATGTGAGAGGTTTGGGTGCCATGGTCCATTCAAAACATAGTACACACTATGACACGAGGTTAAACCATATTGTAGTAGAAGCCTGCCCGGAACCGCCCGACATATCCATCATTTACAAGTATACGGTTTAATGTAAGGGGTCTAGTATGTATTTATATAATTATATATAAGTCTATTGTGTTTGGAAATAGGTAGGTTTACTACACCTTGAGAAGATCTTAAGTGGATGGCTACCTTCTTGTCTAATTTGGGTCTTAAGTGGTTAGGACTAGGATCCCTCCTAAGGTCTATTCTTAGAAGTGGAACCAAGGTCATGGGACCCACCATTATTAGATTTGAAATAAGTCTTTGGGTCCTCCTTCTAAAAGTGGTTAGACATAAGCGGTAACGGAGTAGGGTAGTTCACAGGAATGTCCACTTCCTCTAGAAGCTTGTAAGGGATCAACTAGGGATAAAATTAGTATATAAAAGATACGTGGTCATCGCATACTCACCAACTATATATGGAAAGTCTTAAGCGACATAGATGTTCTACCATAATATCAGTTAAGTATTAACGTTCGCAATACTACTTGTCATATTACAATTGAGAGTATAGACTTAAGAATATTGACGTACTAGGACGGGGTCTTAAGGGGATAGGGTCTGCCTCAGGGTTATAATAGATCATGTGGATCCACCTTTAATAGTGTTATAAGTGACCAAGAATGTCCTCCTCATTAGGTCTTTACCTTAAAAACACTAAGGAGCGTTGACTCAGATATCCACATCTTTGGTTAGATACTTGGTTTTTGTATAAATGTTGTGTGTTGCGTAGACATACCTTGACATATGTAACTTGCTAAAAATATAGGGTATGGACTTTAAGTTAACACCATATTTCAGTCACACATAACTTTATGTTCTGACCCCTCTCCTTAACATACCCAACAGGTCAGTAGAAGGGGTAAGAGGCATGGACAAAATCATGATGGAAGAAGAAGACGAAGACGAAGATGGAGTTGTCATGCTATTATTAGTAGTTATTGCTTTACTTCTTTTGAAAACACGTGAGAATGAATTATTTGATGTACCGATGGAACAAATGTAATCTTGACTGTTGTGTTGGAATTCTACGATTTTTAATAATATTATTTTAGTATTATATTTTCTCTTTCCACTATGTGAGATATCCATTCGAAGTATGTATGTATGTATGTATTGTCTGTGCAAATGTAATTCCTTATAGGAACCAATGATCTATTTAGAATGGTTCTAAGTTTCGATGGGTCTTTTCTGGGTCGAAATTTAGGCCCATTCCGGGTGGATTGTTACATTTGGTATCTGAGCATAAGTTACCCGATTGTAAGGGAATTGTGCATATGAGAGATGTATTTGTATTTTGAAGAAGGTTTTTCAAGTTGTATATATATATAATATTTCCCCTAATAAGCATACACATTTGTACTAGGCAGCTTCATCGTTTTCTTCCCTTTTCAGCTTAAATACTATCTTAGGAATATCCACTAAGAGATTCTTCCTTTTCTTTTCAGATAGTAGGATGGATGAAAATCCTTCTGAGCAGGGTAACCAAGCAAGTCCCCGATACTTGCCGGAATGGTTCCAACAGTATCTCCGTACTGTTGAATTGGTCCCTGTTGCAAATCCTTCCCTAGCAGCGCCTGCAGCTCCTACCGTTGATGTAGCCTTTGACTTTTCTTGTTTCTGCAAGACTTTCGCGAATCTCAGAGGGAAATCATTATCTGGAAAGGAAATTTTCACTAATGCTTAATCTTGGATAATGGATTGTGAAAGAATTTTCGAAGCTGCTGGCTAGCCCAATGAAGTAAAAAGGAGGATTGCGACTTGGCATTTAAAAGATGAGGCCCTTGAATGGTGGGACGTATCTTATAAGGAGAACAAGGGTTGGATATTTACATGGGTCGAATTTAAAACCCGTTTTAAAGAATTTTTTTCCCAAGGGCAGAAATGACTCTTTAGTTGGAGGAATTCATCCATCTCAAGCAAAGAAGCTTGAGCTTGTAAGAGTATGTAGCAAAATTTATCGAATTATGTATGTTTGAGAAATATTTGGTAGACACCCTTATGAACAAAGCCCGAGGTTTGCTAAAGGAATAAACTCTCCACTGAAGGAAAGTTTAGTAGCCCAAGTAGCATTTTGGGCAACTTTTGAAGCCATTGTATAGACAACTATCTTATGCGTGGTTAAAGGTTCCAAGGAAGAAAAAAGAAGGTGAGAAAGGAAAAGGAAGTTCCAACAAGAATAAGAAAAAGGAAGGTTGGAAAAACAAGAAAAAGGGAAGCAAATTCAAAAAGTAAGCAGAGACTTGTACAAGAGAGAACCGCAAGGGCCACGATGCCAAGGATTGTAGGACCTCGTTGGTGAAGATGGAATTCAAAGGAAAATGTTACAATTACCATGAAGAAGGACACATGTTCAAGGGCTGCCCAAATCCCAAAGTTGTTAAGAGTGGCTAGAATTATGCAATAGAGGTAAAACCGTTTCAAAGCTGGCCCCAAAGAGACCAAGGGCAACTCATACTTAAAGGTAAAACTTATGTTTTAGGAAATTCTGTATACACCATGTTCGATTCCGGGGTGAACCATTCTTTTATCTCTAAGAGATTAGTAAATCTGTTGAACCTTCCCATGTCTATCTTTAATTATCTGATAGAGGTGGCCAACCTTATCGGAGGATCTAAGAATCTTGTGCTGTTATGTAAAGATCTAGTATTGGAGGTCAACAATGTTGAGTTCCTTTGCGAAATGTATGCATTGGATTTTATGGGATATGACGTTATTCTAAGTATGGATTAGCTATCATTTTATAGGGTCGTCCTAGATTGTGACAAGAAAATCATTCGTCCTAGGAGCCGAGGAGGACGAAGTCCGAGTATTCCTTGTAATACTAGGAATAAGGATAAAGCCTTATTGTATTCCTTATCTCCTTGTTCAGAAGGACCATCTTCGGTTCCCAGAGTTTGTGAGTTCTTGAATGTTTTTGAGGAAGTCATGGGACTTCCACCCCACAGAGAAATCTCTTTTCATATTGACCTAGAGAAGGACACTAGACCTGTAGCACTACCCTTGAGGCACATGGCACCTAAGGAAAGAAGGGAGTTGGATAAGCAGACTTAGAATTATTACAAAAAGGTTTCATTCGGTAAAGTATAGAATGGGGTGCACCTATTGTTTTTTCCACCAAAGCAGATGGATCTTTAAGACTTTAAGCGGATCATAGGGAACTAAATAAGTTGACCAAGAAGAATATGTACCCTTTACCTAAAATCGATGACCTTTTTGACCACTTGGGAGGAGCCTGAGTATTTTTCCAGTTGGATCTTGCTACTGGATTTCACTAGTTAAGAATTGTGGAGGACAGTAAGGACAAAACTGCATTTAGGGTGACAAATGGATTATTCCAATGGGGGGAGGGGGGTTATGCCCTTCGGATTGATGAATGCAACTGCCTTCTTTGTTTACCTTATGAGTAGAGTGTTTAGGGGCATTCTAAATAAGATTATGGTAGTCTTCGTAGATGATATCCTTATATTTTCAAAAGATCATGAACAACATGAATATCACTTAAGACAAGTTCTAGGGATATTAAGAAAGAACCAATTTAAAGCAAAGTTCTCTAAGTGCCATTTCTAGAGGGAAGAAAATCGTTTTTTTTGACATATTGTGTCAAGTGAATGCTTGGCCGTAGACCCCCCAAAAATCGAGGCAATAAAGGAATGGAGGATACGCTGAAATGCTACGGAAGTAAGGAGCTTCCTTGGATTGGTCGGATATTATAGGAAATTCATTAAAGACTTTGCAAAGATTGCTACTCCTTTAACCCAATTAACAAGGAAGAATTTGGTGTTTTCTTGGAGTAATAAATGTGATAAACCCTTTGAGAAATTAAAGGAAGTATTAACTAGCGCGCCAATCCTAATTATACCCGATGGTTCAAACTAGTTTACAATTTACACCGATGCATGTGGGATCGGTTTAGGAGCGGTCCATATGCAAGAAGGAAGAGTAGTTGCTTACGGTAGTAGACAACTCAAGGATCTGAAGAAGAGGTACCCAGTTCATGACTTGTGTTGGCCGTAGTAATGTTCACCCTTAAGATGTGGAGGCATTATAGGGGAGAAATTTGAACTTTTTACCAACCATAAGTCCTTAAAGTATTTATTTTCTCAACGTGAACTAAACTTTAGACAACAACGGTGAATGTAATATATTGCCTCATTTGATTTTATGATTCAGTGTACCTCGGGAAAGGGAAATGTCGTGGTGGATGCTTTAAGTAGGAAACATGCTACTTTGAATGCGATGACAAAATGGAAATAATTAGAGTTCCTCTCTAATTTTAATTTGCAACCCTTGCCAATCACTTCTAATAGTTTTCTTGGAGCTGTGGTTATTAGACATACTCTAAAAGAGAGGATTCAGAGTGCGCAAGATCTCGATGGACAGTTAAGAAGCCTTAAGGAAAAAGTGGGAAAGAAAGAGACGTTTCCCCATTCGGTTAAATGTTCGATTGACGGTGATGGAAGTTTACTTTGGGATGGACGACTTTACTTCCCCAAAAATGAAGGTTTAAGAAAAGAAATTTTAGAGAAGTGTCATAGGTCAAAAATGACCATAGACCCTGGTGGAGATAAAATGTATAAAGATATGAAGAGGAATCGCCGTTCGAAAGGAATGAAGAGAGATGTAGCCGAGTTCGTGGCCAAATGTTTGACATGCCAAAAAGTGAAAGCATAGCAAGGGAAACCCGGTGGGTTATTACTACCTTCAGAGATCCCTACGTAGAAGCAGGAACCCATTTCCATGGACTTTATAGATGGACTTCCTAGAGGCCAAAAGGGTAATGTGGCCATTTGGTTGTGGTAGATCGTCTGACCAAAAGTGCCCATTTTATACTAATCAAGAAGATAAAAGCTGCAGCCTTGTTGGCCCAATTATACGTCAAAGCGATAATCAGATTACATGGAATCTCATCGAGTATAGTGAGTGATAGAGACCCCTGTTCACAAGATAATTTTAGAGAAGCCTACAAGCAGCATTGGGAATGATCCTCAACCTAAGCACATCATATCATTCACAGATCGACAGACAGACTGAAAGACTAAACAAAATCTTAGAAGACTTGCTCAGAGGTTGCATCATCGACTTTGGAGGATTTTGGGAGCAACACCTACCTCTCATAGAGTTCTTTTATAACAATAGTTTTCAAACGACGATTGGTATGGCCCCTTTTGAAGTGCTTAACGGAAGGCCATGCAAATAGCCAACTTGTTGGTGGGAAACACCGACAAGGTTCTACTCGGACCAGACTTCGTTCGTGATTCCACGGAGAAGATATCCTTGATTAGGCAGAGGCTGAAGGCAACCCAAGACCGTTAGAACTCGTATACCGATAAGCGAAGGAGGGGACTTGAGTTTAATGTTGGAGATCTAGTATTCGTAAAAGTATCCCTTCTCAAGAAGACTGTTCGATTTGGAAAGACTGGAAAGTTGGCTTCCAGATTTACTAGGCTTTTTCACGTTATCGAGAAGATAGGATCTTTGGCCTGTCGAGTGGATCTCCTAGAGCATATATCGGCAATCCATACTGTTTTTCATGTATCTCATCTAAGGAAGTGCCTTCATGATTCTGCTATCAGACTTGAGCTTGATGATATTAGGGACATAGAAAAACTCGAGTTAGAGTCCAGGGTGGCCCGTGCCACTACAAGGATTGTAGAGCATAGAGCACGTAATCAAGAGACTCCGCAACAAAAATGTTCGCCTTGTCCGAGTACAATAGGGAAATGACCCTGCGGAAAGCACGTAGGAGACAGAAGACAAAATGAGACAGACTTGCCTAAAGCTTTTCTCAAGTAATTTTTCCTCAAAACAACGTTTATGGGTGCAATGTGATTGCTAGATTGGATGCTAGGAAATGGATGCAAAACCATTGCACAATGCACTCATATAAAAATATATGCGTAATTAGGTTTTTTGCATACTTATTGCATTATATATTACACATACATGCTAGGATAGAGCTTACTTTAGTGGGTCTGTAGTTCAAAAATCACTATGAGTCATGTATGCTTATGGATGAATTAAAAATAACATGGATGTTTTGAGCGAGTTGTGCTTTTCACCCCTTCAAACAGATTTCAGGACGAAATCTATTTTAAGGGGAGGGGGAAAATGTAACACGCTGTAAAATACATAAATATTAATATTGAACAAATATAAAACAATTTAATAGTAATGATGGAAAATGAGATTTTTTAGCTTTAGGAATTTGGCTATGAAAATCTTTTATTTGGATCCGTGGCGAAATTCTGAATCGTTTTCATATATAATATGTGGAAAACAGTCAATATATAAAGAAGTTACAAGCGAATGAAATTGGATAGTATTACAAGGATATATATATATATATATATATATATATATATATATATATATATATAATCAGATGAGTAATATATATGTGCCCGAAATATATTAATTTAAAAGTGGAAGCATTTGAAATTTAAACAAAGGATAAGACTAAGGGGACAGAAAACATTATAAGTGAGGAAAGAGATTAAGAAATAAAGCAACGTATTAATTAATTAAACACATCAGCGCAACATACATTCATTGGGCGTTTTAGCGACCAGGAGGTCGACCACCCCTTCAAGGGGGGTGTCGACCGCTGATCGACCGCCACGGTCGACCACCTGGCAGTTGAGAAGCCCAATGAGCCTATGTTGGTTAGGGTTTTCTAAAGGAATATATATAAATGTATGGTCGAGATTAGATCTAAATAATCTAAAGCTTAAATCAGCAACTATATATAGGCCCTCAAACCGCACAGTAGAACCCTAACCACTCTCTAATCTCCGCCTCGATATTATCCTTCTGAAATTGCTGAATTCCAGAAAGGTTAGGAATCTCACTTCTATTCCTCTAACCTTTATTCTTATCTTTTCTTTAATTGGAATTCATAGAGGTTTTAACATGAATTCTAGAATTTAGTAATATATATAAGATTCTAAAAGATGATTCTTACATATATATTAGGAGGATTGGAGCACGTTTATCATGAAGATTAAGCACAGATCTGAATCTAGCTACAACGAGAATTTTATTTTTTCTTCCTTAGATCTGTGAGTGGAATATTGTGTTCTTAGGTATATTCTATTTTTTAATAGATTAACATGTTGATAGCTATGCCTAAGAGGATTCAGAATTCGATAACATCAATACTAAAACTCCCAAATTCTCTAGTTTATATTTGCGTAAGAATTGTCATTATTATTTTGATTTATGGATTTAGATCTTATTATTGGATTGAGGATGAAAAGGATGTTGTTATTATTTCTACTTTGTGTAACTCACCTTCATGAAAACATTTGATTGTAACCTAAAGGGTTTAAATTTGGTTGTTCCATAATTTGATTAGGTTTGGATCTTATTTTGAATCCAAACGTATTCATACTTGAAATATATCAAATGTAAAGTTTTTAACGTTAAACTTCGCTCACTCCATGTAATTCATTTATACGGTTGATTAATGGTAGCGACGACTGTTAAATTTAGGTGATTCAAAATCACAAATAGATGGAAAGTAAATATTTGTTAGTATGAAAATTCATGAACTAATTGATTGCATTTGCATGAGATGGAAAGAAGTAATTGTAGGCATTAATCTCTTCCATCTATGCGAAAGAAACAGATTGATTTACTTTCTATGTTTGCACATTTGTTGCTATTGTAATTTGCCTACATTACATTATTACCATATGTTGGTAATTTAATTGATGACTCACATAGATCTGCACTGCCTATATATTGAGGGGTATATTTCATTGTAAACCCATCTAGGCATGGAGCCAGTGATCCCTAATGGTGTCTGTTCTTGTTAAGCCTATTTGAGGTTTGGATATGTAAACTCTTATTTTGTAATCTCTTGTAATTCTCTCATGTGGAATAAAATGTCTATCCTTTGGAATGGACGTACACTATCTCGATGGTAGTGGAACCAGTATAAATATTATGTGCATCTTTTCTTCTTTATAGTTATTTACTATTTTTGATGTAATAGAATAATTGCTGTCAGATTATTAGATTGATGTTCAATTGGAAAATTTAGATCTTGTTTATTGTTCTTCCGCGTTCACGCAATCTTCTAGCACAACAGATTGGTATCAGAGCGAGGCGATTTTTTTTAAATTGTGCATCAATTATTTCTACAAAAGTTGGTAGATTCAGTGGTGATTATGCTATTACTATTTTGGTGGAAAATGAGACTTTGGTGGAGAAGATTATGTTGTGAGAGAAAAGCATTCCAGGCTTGGAACTTTTATGTAGCTTGATATTTAGATTCTCATTATGGTGGAGTTATATGTTTGTTCAAGAATGTGACTTCATAGATAACAGCTTGGAGAAATTGCTTAGACATGGTAGCGACCAAAGACGAACCACTGGAGGTGTTAGCGACCTTTCCAAGTGTTTGAGAAATATATAACTTCAAGTTCAATTGAGAAATGCTTGCATTGTATAAGATTTATGTGATAAAGAGTTTAGTGTGTTGAAGAGACCATTGGATTTAGAAATTATATCTGATGTAGCTTATTTTTGTGACGGATTTGACACTACTCAAACTTATCGACTTGTGATGCCGTCTTGGACTGTTTAGTTCATAGAGCTGATTTTGGCGGATTTGGTGTTATTGTGGTACATCGTCAATTTTGTGATGTCATCCTAAAGAAGTGTTGCTACAAGAAGGTATATGGAAGATAAGAGATTTATCTTGCCTACAGATATTTGGATTTTGACTCTGTATTTGAATTGGTGATTGAGAGAATTATTTGTGGCCTTGGTGGTATTGAGATTAATTTGGGATCTGCCCTTTTTTCGATTTTGGATATTTGCAACATTTTGTTGGCGGGTGGGGACATTGTCTAAGCTCGTTAACATGGTGTGATGGGGGGTAGCTTTGTTGGAACCCGATAACAAATATTCATTTTTGGTTTCTATCTCATTGTGAGATTTTTGATTTAAGGTGGAGTTCTATTGAAGAGTTTTATGTGTGAAGAGAATTTTATTCTAGATGGGGTATTAAAGATATGTGATTTTGCATCAAGGTGGAGTGTTAAATTTAGGTAATACAAAATCACAAATTAATGGAAGATAAATATTTGTTAGTATGGAAATGCATGAATTAATTCATTGCATTTGCATGAGATGGAAAGAATAAATGTAGGCATTAATTTCTTCCATCTATGCTAAAGAAACAAATTGATTTACTTTCCATGTTTGCACATTTGTTGCTATGGTAATTTGTCTTCATTATTTTATTACCATATGTTGGTAATTTAATTGATGATTGCATTGGCTATATATTGAGGGGTATACTTCATTGTAAACCCATCCTGGCATGGAGTCAGTGATCCCTATTGGTATCTCTTCTTGTTAAGCCTATTTGAGGTTTGGATATGTAAACTCTTATTTTATAATCTCTTATAATTCTCTCATGTGGAATAAAATCTCTATCCTTTGGACTGGACGTACACTATCTCGATGGTAATGGAACTAGTATAAATATTGTGTGTCTCTTTTCTTCTTTATAGTTATTTACTATTTTTGATGTAATAGAATAATTGCTGTCAGATTATTAGATTGATGTTCAATTGGCAAATCTAGATCTTGTTTATTGTGCTTCCGCATTCGCGCAATCTTCTCGCACAACAGCGACCGATATAGGGCAACCAATCTTAAAAACGTAAAATTTGAAATAAAATCCGATATTTAATATTTGAGATGTGCTTAGCTGAAAATAACATAGGAATATTATTTTTCTCAAAAAAAAATATGCAAATTTGTTATGTTCGCATATTTAGTTAATTTTAAATAAAATCGTTTTAAAAATTAATTGTTGTAAGAACTTAGGTGTTTTCTACCTAAAAATACTAGACCATTTTCTAAGAAATACGGTATTTTTCATTTTGCAAAATTCGGATATTTATTGCTCCGCATCTTTAATTTTTACTGAAAAATGTGCAAAATCTGTCAACATGTTATATAAATCTCTATAGTCATGTTCTCTGTTATTTTCTTTGTATGTTCATAAAGCTTTGTCTTAAATTTTGATAGTGTGAACTTATGAGTTTGAAAATTTGAAAGGACTCGGTATTCTAAAAGTTTTTATTAGTTTTTAAAATCAAAAGTCATAAAATCGCATGTTTCTCTATAGCACATTCTTATGCCTCCCAATATATTTTCCACGCAAACAGCTCTCTTTTCGTGTGCCTTCTTCTCCCCTCCTTTGCATCTTTCATGCATGGAAGGGAAAAAGGAATGAATTGCCACAAAAATACATCTTCCCTTTACGTGCGCATGCCAATAGCACGCTACTTCAATACACCTTCTTCTATTTCTTTGTACTTGCCATGCTTGGCTTTGTGTTGTGTTTGTCTTTGTTTCATCCTATCCTTCTTCTTATCTTTTTTTTTTTTTTTTTTTTTTTTTTACAATTTCATTGTTGTAGAGACAAGTTTCTTTGCCTTCTCCTACTTCGCTGTGTTGGTCTTACCGTGCTTCTTCTTTCTGATTTTGTACCAGGGGGTGATTGGTTTTGAGAAAAACTTTGTTTGCCTTCATTCTCTAGGTAGTTTTTTTTGAGCTTGTTTTCTTTTCTTTTCCATCTGTACTAAAAAAAAAATCATGGTTTGTTGTCGATCTTGTTCGGCATGATTTGTTTGAGTATTGGGCTGAATTTTGTGCATCTCTTTTGTGTCCTTCTTATATTAAAAAAAACTTGGATTTGTTATAGTATCCGGAATGAGGAGTTGATCCGATTAGAGTTATTGTCGTGTTTGAATAAATCTTGAGTTGTATTTGGATGACATCATTTAATTCCATATCTATTCGTTGTCATCTCAGTTCAATGTCACGAAAAGTGAATATATCTCACACTAGACTTACATGTTAATGAATGTTAAATTCAACACAAATGAAATGTTGTGAAATGTGTAGGATTGTTATTAGAAATCATTCTATTTAATATGTGTTTGAACCATTGTTTAGATTTAGAAAACGAACTGAATTGATTTGGGATGTGGTTTGAAATTATATATACTAGGGATTCAGATTTAATCACGGATTGAAATGATATATATCTACATTACTTGGCCTGTGACCATTGGTCTATTTTGAAAATTATTTTCAAAATATTTTTTTTAATGAAATTACTTGAATATTTTAATTATAACACTATTTTAAATTTAAATGATTTAAATTGTTTGTATGTAATTTAATAAATCTTTTATTTCAATTTATATTATTTAAATTTTAAAATTAATATATAAATATAGTTTAATAAATATAAGTATAGATTTTCTTGATACTTTAAAATTAAAGGGTTTAAAAAGAAGCTGGGAATATAAACATTTTATTAAATGATTTCACATAAATGGAATTTATCAAATTAAAATGAGATTTAGAGAATTAATGAAATGAGATATATTAATTTTGTTAAGATTATAAAACATAGGTGAATTGATTTTGTTAAAAAGTATGAAAATAGATAAATTAAATTGAAAATAATTATCAAGTAAATGATTTGAGTCTAAATATAATTGAAGTAAATATATTTTTTGGGCAAGGCTGGCCGGTTTTTAGAGTGCTCCGTAACACTTTTTATTATATCAAAATAATAAAAATATACAAGACCAGTATATATACTTTGTGTATATCTACTACAGCAAGACTTTCCACGCACGGAAGGAAGCTACGGCAAGAGCCCAACCAAAGAGAAACAAACCCAAACTTAATTAAAACATGGAAGAGGCCACACAACATCACATGTACGTATTACAACACTGGACATAACATATAAAATTACATAGGAGTCCAAAAAATGACACAACAAGACACTGACTAGCATTAGTCATTACTTAATTGCAGTCCCTTGAGAAGTTCAACTTTCATACTTCTAGTGACCGGAACGGACTTCAGCGAGCTAGTTGTAGGAGCTTGATCCATAGAAAGGATGAGAAGGGGTGGCTTGTATGCTGCAAGAGAGAATATGAGCATAAGGGAAATTCTGTTCAGGCATTGGCCTTTTCTTTGACGAGGTTGAAGAGGGGGGGTTCAGTTTCATTGGGACAAGCCGTTGTTTCATTAAATTCAACGGGTGACTTCACTTTAGGTTTGGCAAGATTCAGAAATCCTGGTTTAAAATTGAAGTTGCTTGGAGAAGAGGTATTAATAGACTAGGTTGTTGAAACAGTTTGATCATCCAAACCCAATTGCCCAGAAAGCATGACATTTTCAAAATCACGCACATCATCTAATAATTGTTGTTTGGCATCATCATTATTTATGTATGTCTCTTCATTGGTTTCACTTGAAACATAAGAGCTGGTTTGACTTTATAAAATCTACATCTGCTTACAAATAATTGTCTTCAGCACGAACTACCAACTTAGCCTTACCCTTCTCATACTACTAACTTTCCTTGTCTTTCGCGTGTCACTGTCATTGTGTTTTGCTTAAGGGAGTTCACCAGAAAGTTTTATAGGGTCACCATCAAGAACACCCTTATTCTGAACACCAAAGTCTCTAACTTTACCATCCTCAATTTCTATAGGAATCTCCTGAAAATCACTAGGTCCTATACACTTACTGAGGGCATTAAACTGATTATGAATTTCAATGTTAGCTGCCCCTTTACCACAAACAGGTATATTGTTGCCTAAAACACCTGTATTGGCTTCACCAGGTTTTGCAAGATTTTCCATGTATCCTACTCCATTATTCTTGACATAATTCACTTCCTTTACATCAACAATCCTAGTATATATATCACTCTTTCTAACTACATTAAACTAGACTTTCTTGTTACTTTTAGGGATTTTCCTCCTCATCTAATTTTTAAATGGGGCATACCTCTCCACCGGTATAGTAACACTTCTCTATTCATTCACATGGACAACATTCAAGTTCTCACTCATATTATCTACCTTACTAACACTTCTCAAGTCATTACCCTTACCACTACCTCTTTTAGTACAATTTTCGTAAACATGCCTAAATACCTTACACTTAGAACACAAGTCTGGTTTCCATAAATAAGTAACCTTCACAAAGTGATCTGAACCATCATTGAAGAGAACAGGGAGCAGTCTGGCTTGTCATTTTCAGAGGAAACTTCCACCATGCACTTTGCGTACTCCAGCCTCTCCAAACTCTCAGTGTTAGAGTCCATACACAAGAACTTTCCTATACATGACGTTAACCAGCTTATGTCTAGTGTCAACCAAGCAAATAAAGGTAGATTTAACATCTTAATCCACACAGGGACATTCCTAACACTGCTACCCGTATTCCCCATCGAAGCATCCCATCTTTAACGACAAAAAGTTTATTTCTAAGTAAGATCAGGTCGGCCTCAACAATTTTATTCCTATCATTGCTATCAAACAACAAAAAGAAAAAGTTATTCCCAATAGATTTCACCTTGATGGTGCTAGATTTCTTGAGATGATTTACCACTTCAATGTAGGAAAGCGGGGTATCCAAAAAGAAACCAATCAGATAGTCTTTCCAAACATCGACACTCGCCTGAACTATCTCGTCGGTCAAGACTAGCCTTTTGCCAGAATACTGAAGCGTGATTGGAGGGGTAGAATACACTCCAATATTTCTTGGTTTATGAGCAAATAATGAAGACCAGTTCATTGTAGGAAGCAAGGCAGAGTTACAAGAAGGTAGAAATGAAGAGAGGGGAGGAGGATCTGACGAAAGCGGAATTGGATCTGGGGCAGGTTTCGATGAAGGAAAAGACAAGTAAGAATGAAAAGCAGCGATGGGAGGTTCAGATTTTTACGGAGGAGGAACGACAGAGAATGTCATTGATGGGCTTGAGGAATTCTAGAGGATATTGAAATGTGTGTTCTATTGAATTAAATATTTAGAATCAATTATATATGAAAAGTAGGAATCAATTGATATGAAATTTTAAGACATAATTTGAAATGAATTGGGGAAATATGATTTAAGTAATAAAGTCGGAAACCCAACTTGAATACTGTTGTGAGATAAATTAGAATTAACTTTTTCTGTTAAAGTTGAAATTGATTAAATTGAGGTTTTGAAATCTGAATTGATAATAAGTCGAATTTTTGAACAATAAATATTTTAGCTCTGATTGGATTATTATTATTATTAAATTAATGTTTATATCAAACTATTTTACTTAAAACTAATTTTTCTTATTAATTATTTTCTAGTTATTATTTTACAACTATTCAATTTCAACTATTTGATATATTAAAATTTTATAACCATTTTTAACAAACTATCTTTTTTTTTGGGCAAAGCCGACCAGTTTTAAAGGTGACCGCAAACACCTATCAACAAACTATCTTATATGTTTTTAACTGTGATAACTTTTATAACTATTTTAATAAAACTCCTTTTTATAAAATTATTTTATATTAAATTAAAAAAATTATATGTATCTAAACTATTTTAAATTTAAACAATCTTTAAACATATTTTATTATTAATAAAGTCTTTTCCAATCTGATTTATTAAATCTGGAATGATAGAAAGTTTTAAATAACGATATTCATGAAACTGAAATTTGAAAATAAACGTAATTCTTACTAACAAACTGTTTGTAAATATGAATCTGAAAATTGAAGGGAATCTAATGACGAATTAATTAAAATATAATTTATAATAGTGACATATGTGAATTAATTGATTAAACATAAACCAATATTATAGTTGTTTGTCTATAATATTGAATATGACTTCAAATAAATGGTCAATAAGCGTTTAGTTGTTAAAGAGACCGGGACTGGATATTGAAAAACTCTGTCGATACTGTGAACCACTTTAATAACTATGCACGTGGTGGAGAATCCAGAGTGAAGTAGGTTGGTTTGGTATGCGCTACTGGAATGAAGTAAGAGAACGCTGATGGATAGCCTCGACCTTCTGGTCATAATTAAAATGACTAAACAGGAGTTATATCGTGATTAGTGAGGTCACTCCTCTTATCGGACATATTTCTTCGATAACATATTTTTTACTCTGTGATTGATTGGTGGCCACCTTTGATTATAGAGTGTATTTCAAGGTGGGCGGTAGTTGCGGCTATGCGGTTCCACCAATCCGGTCGTGCAACTGGTAGAATCCTAGCCTGAGTATTCCCTCGTGTGTCTTGTCATATTTTATTGATCGAGACCCCTATGATTTTGATTTAACATTGTCGTACCATGGCGCATCCCTATACATAGACGCACTGGTGTGTTATATGCAAACTGTATGTCAACGGTATAAACTATGTAAGAATAATAATGGTAATCCCGCCTACGCTATTTTCAATATATGATCGACATGAAATTATGATATGATGTTTATTATATGATTTTAGAGATGAGTCTCAAATTTCTTCTTTGTATGAATTTGATATGAATTTTCTTCAATTATATATCTTAGGAAATGCTTGAATATTGATTAAAAATTACTAATACTTCCGTATAAATATTTTTTATATGGTTGGTGCAAAAGTACCGCCGAAAGACTAGTATTTTATTTTATGAACCAATGAGAATCTGATAAATATCGTAATATCCCTGATTTTTGTAGGGCATTATTAAATAATTAATTGGGTGATTAAATAGGAATAATGTAGCAGATGAGGGTACAAGATTTGTGCTTAAATTAATTAATTAGAAGGTTCACCATAAGACAAGTAAACCATGTTAATGTGCATTTGGGGAAGAAATATGAGAGGGAAAAAGTTTGAACTTTCGGCCCTCATATATATAGCATATCCTCCAACAATATTTTCGTGCACATTTACTTATAACAACCAAAGAAAACCAAAGAATAGACGACAATCAAATCCAATAGAAGAAAGAAAAAGTTAGGAAACTTAGATCTTGAAACTTCGCAACAAATATCACACCTCTATCAAAACAAAGTGAATAAAATTTTCTACCCATTGAGGTTTCTGCCATTTGATTACAATTAAAACGTGTGATGTTGTGTATGACTATATTTGATGTTACATGTATGTTTTGTAATACCCATGATTATTTTCATGTGTATGATTGAAATGTATGAAAATGAATAGGTTCATAGGGTAATAACTATAGACACTATTATAATAGCGTATTGTATTATATAATAAATAGTCTAATGGATCCTTAGAGGGCGGAAATCTCGAACATCCTTTAAGTAACTAATGCGTTTCATTGAACATTTCACTTGAGTTGATTTACGTTCATGGGAATATTAATCCTAATTCAAGTATTTTATTTTGTATTATTACTCGGGTCAGACTGAGTATTGCGGTAACGAGATTTCACCATTCGAAGCTGAAGACTTGTTGAAGACGTCATCTCCATCTATCGTTTCCAGTTATTTCTTTTATATTAGAAATCCTTATATGTATACTTCCATTGTATTTGTTCTATAAATCTAATATTATGTATAAATTTTGAGATTTTTATTTAGTAGCTTAATGAATTGCAATTTTACTTAATTATTCCGCTATGAGATATTCTGTTTTTCTATGTCTATATCTGTCAATGATTCTGCAAGGATTTATATTTACACCTCATAGTTATAACAATCTGTTGTTCCAAACGATTTGAGTTGGTCCTATTATCGACTTAAATGGTAAGAAAAAGCTGGATGCTATATTAATACGACAATGCAATACACAATAAATATATTTATGCAAATGAGTTAAACTTTGAACTTATGATTGTTATTTATACGTATAGTTTATGTAACGTGATTAAAATGTTTATATATTTGAATTTTTTTCATGTCTATTCATATAAATATGGTAATCTTCATGTGATTTATTAGAAGAATCAATGAATAATATTTTGCTAAAGTTATTTAAATAGTTTTAATATTATGTAATTACTTGTAAAATATGCTACTAAATGTAAAGTATTTGAAAAAAAACTGAGAAAGATTTAAACGATTATAGAAAATTTGAAGCGTAGATATACACAAAATCGGAAAATAAAATTTGTTAATTTTTAGTATTTTACAAAATATTAATTAATTAAATTTATTTAAATTATTTAAATTTTGAAATTTATGATTAATTTAAATATTTGGACTTAATATAAAATACTGAAAGTGAATTATTATTAATAAATAATTGTGTACTTTTAAAATATCCGTATCAAAATATAAAATGACAGAAAATGTAAAATAATATAAAAGAAATAATAAGCGTAAACTAATAAACTAATTTGAAAATAAAACATCCAAAAAAAAATGAAGGACAAAAAAGAAACTTCTAGAACTAAGAAGAGCGTTTTAAAAAGTTCTGCTTTACTATTATTTAATAAATTTATTACGCATCTGCAAAGAAGGTGAACTTATTACTGGCCCAGCTACAATGGGGACTCGTAAGTGGACCCGCCTATTTACATGCAAGTGAAGGCCATAACAAAAAACGCAGGTCAAGCAAATATTTCCCAACATACGGCTGCAGGTCAAACATACAAAGAAACATGAGATAACACAAGAACTGTAGCATGCACTGAAGTCCTGTCTCCTGCATATTCCATACATACTCCTCAATAGTCCTAAGCTTATTAAACAGCAAAGCAAGATAGTAAACCTCATTTCAGTTCTAAAGCATTTTCTTGAACCAAAATAGTCCTCAACTTATCTAAAATAAAGCAAACATAGTCTAGAAGAACTCAACTTATACATTATTTTCTTCACAACTCTCTAGCATGTTCTTCTCAAAACCTGCATATAAAACAGTAGATGAAATTTACAATAGTAAAACGTAATGCAAAAACAATGACAGTTTGACCAAAAGGTAGAAATGAAATCCAGTGACAAAATTCAGGATTATCTGTACAATTTCATTTGACCCAAAGACTGCATTCATAATGTACATTAATTTCAGCGAATTTGTTGTCAATTTTTAAGCCAAGCAACATTCATAGTGCAAATTACTTACCAAATCTTGTTCGTTCTTTATATCCTGCACAACAACATTGTCATGCTCTACTGGATCGATCTTCCACCTCCTAAGTAAAAAAAGAATCAAAATGGAATTTATTGGTGTTGGGGATTTTGTGGTTTGAGACGCTTTTGGAGTAGTAGAATCTGCCGTACTTATGACTTCAAGGATTTGCAGAGCAAATTCTTTCAGACAATAGTTCAACCCACCAGGTACAAACGGGTTAACGAACTATTGACTTCAGGATTCAATGAAGCCTTGAAACAGCGTAATCGAATTCAAAATTTGTACGATTTTGATCCGACCAAGAACACTCTGATATTTGATCTTTGATGATGAAATATATAATATAGAAAAGAAGAGGAAGTAGAAGATGACAATTCTGCAACAGTTTCAGAATCGAAACACTATATAAGTGTTTCAAACAGAAATGTTTTGCAACAGTTTGATGGTGTTGCAAAATTCAAGTAGAAGAAGAAGATAATTTCTTATTTTTTTTAAATGAATTTGCGCTGTTCTATATATAGATGATAAGAAGAGGCATCCATTAGGCAAGCGTTGCAACCATTTAATTGCAAGTCATTTCTGTTCGGATCAGAACATAAGCACCATTTCAGTTTTGCAACGCTTCTGAAGCGTCGCTTCCCTTCGGGTCGAAACCGGTCGACCGCCAAAATGTCACCGGTCGACCGTTTTCAAACAGAGAGTAAAACTGTTGACCGAGTGAATTTTGGCCTGTCGACTGGTCTAAGGGATCACAAGACCCCAAGAGCCCCAAGGCCCATCTTTTGACATTTTAAATATTATTATCTATGCCAAGTTCATGCATAAGGCCCATTGCCTTTTCTCTCCTTCTCTTCTTTCTTTTGTTATAATACTTCATGTCTTTACATATATAGAGACAACCCTTTGTCTATTCCATGGTGTGGGACAAAGAGTTCTTTCCATTTCTTCTTCCTTCTTACTTCTCTCTTCAAAAACAAACCCATACCCAAACTAATTTGAAAATTTACAACATTCTCCCCCAATTTTCAAGATAAAATGGACGGCTGAGTCACTAGTGTGACTTCCTATATACCCAAGTGGGTGTCAAGCCTATGTAGTTCTAAGATCAAGTTTTGCATCATCGTGGAAAAAACACATAAATAAAAGTATCTTTTGGATTTGAAATTTTACTTAGTATAAACCATTCAAAGTTCTATCGAGATTCAATGGTGAACGAATCTTGAACCAAGTATCCCTTAATGATAAAACCGGAACAATCACACATGTTGTATTCCTTAGTTAGAGTGTTCTGTAGTGCTCAGCACGTTAATGGCCATGTGCTTAAATCCTGAGTCATGAGTCTACTTAGAAAGCGGTCTTACTTTCCCAGGAAACGGCCTGATTTCCATACTCATATAGGTTAGTCACTTAAGGTGTTTCTGCGAGACACCTTTTAGTATTTCTTGACTTATTAAGGATATTTATCCATCCTTTGTTCTTGCAGAATCCAACACAAAATATTACGCGATTATTGATTTAGTGTTCCATAATCATTTCCTTAACTTGTTGGTACCCATTGAACTTTGTCTATCCTTTTCAAGACACAAGTTGGGTTTCTGTTAAGGATGATCAATCTTCATTCGCAGACCTTAGTCCCATTTCGTTTGACTTTATAGAAACCATAGCCTTTGGAAGACTCTTCGTAAGTGGGTCAGCCAAGTTTTTCTTCGTTTCTATGTAGTCAACAGTTATAACTCCACTTTTGAGTAACTGTCTCACCATGTGATGTCTTAGACTCACATGTCTAGACTTTCCATTATATGTTTTATTAGAAACATTATATATCGTTGCTTGATTATCACAGTTAATCAAGACTGCTGGAGATGGCTTCTTCCATAACGGGATTTCCACTAACAAATTTCTAAGCCATTCCGCTTTTTTACATGCGTCTGCTAATGCAATCAATTCTTACAACATAGTTGAATCAGATATACAGGTCTTCTTCTTGGAAGCCCAATACACAGCAGCGCCTCCTAATGTAAATATCCATCCAGTCGTAGACTTGGATTTCGATTCTACATTGTTCCAGGTTGCATCACTATATCCCTCAATTACAGCAGGATATCCTTTATAAGGTAAACCATAGTTTATGGTTCCCTTTAAATAAGCTAAAACTCTGGAAATAGCTTTCCATTGTTCAAACCATGGATTACTCGTAAATCGACACAATACACTTATAGCATGTGCGATATCTGGTCTAGTGCAATGCATAGCATACATAAGACTCCCAATAATACTGGAATATTCTAATTGAGAAATGGTACGTCCAGTGTTCTTTTCTAAATTTATACTTGGATCTAAAGGAGTTGGTGCTGGTTTGACATTATAATGATTATACTTCTTTAGGAACTTCTCAATGTAATGAGATTGAGTTAGTAATAACTCCCCCGTTTTTCTAATGATTTTGATTCCTAAAATTACATCAGCCTCTCCCAGATCTTTCATATCAAATTTAGAAGATAGAAACATCTTAGTTTCATTTACACAAGATATATTGGAACCAAATATCAACATGTCATCAACGTATAAACATATTATAACATAACCGTTGTTATCCGATTTGCTATAGATACATTTATCTGCATCATTTACTATGAATCCAAATGACAGTGCAATTTTATCAAACTTCTCATGCCATTGCATGGGAGCTTGCTTCAGGCCATAAAGAGATTTAACTAATTTACAAACTTTCCTTTCTTGGCCTGGGGTTATGAAACCTTCAGGTTGTTCCATGTATATCTCTTCTTCTAAATCTCCATTTAGAAAAGCCGTCTTTACATCCATTTGATGTATGACCAAGTTATGAATTGATGCAAGTGCTATTAAACATCTTTATCGAAGATATGCGAGCCACTGGAGCATATGTATCAAAATAATCTACTCCTTGTCATTGTTTATATCCCTTAGCAACTAATCTGGCTTTGAACTTATCAATGGATCCATTTGTAATCAACTTTTTCTTGAATATCCATTTACATCCTATTGGTTTAGCACCAGGAGGTAAATCGCTTAATACCCAAGTTTGGTTTAACATTATGGAATTCATTTCATCATTGATAGCTTCATTCCAGAAATTAGAATCTCTAGAACTCATAGCCTCAGAATAAGTTTTGGGATCATCATCGACGTTCATTACATATCTTGTCACATTAAGGAATTCGTCCTTACTGCCTTCTACGAGATATGTTTTGAAGTCAGGACCATAGTCCTTCTCTATTCTCGCTCTTTTACTTCTCCTGTGTTTAGTACTATTATCTAGTATTGACACTTCCTTGCTGTTTTGAGCAGGAGCATATTCATCATCATTTGTATCATTAGTCTCAGTTGGTTCTGGAATAGATGATTTTAATGGATTCTCAATATTTTGATTTTCAAAAAATTCTACATCAACAGATTCTGTGACTTCTAAGGTATCAAGAATCATAAATCTATAAGTTATACTATTAAGAGAATACCCAACGAAAACACATTTAAAAGCTCTATTACCTAACTTTGGCCGTTTAGGGTCTGTTTTCTAACATAACCTAAGCAACCCCAAAATTTGAGTCTAGTAAGATTAGGTTTTCTATTAAACCATAATTCATAAGGAGAAATATTATTCTTCTTAAGTGGTACTCTATTTAAAATGTAACATGCAGATAATATAGCATCTCCCCATAAGTTATAAGGTAAATTAGAACTTATGATCATGGCGTTAACCATTTCTACTAAAGTTCTATTTTTCCTTTCAGCAATACCATTTTGTTGTGGTGTATAAGGGGCAGTACATTGGTGAATAATACCATTTTGTTGCAAAACAAAGTAAACTCATTTGAAAAATATTCACCACCACGATCTGAATGTAACACTTTAATTTTGATTCCTAATTGTGTTTTGGCTTCTGCTTTGTAAATTCTGAATTTATCAAATGCTTCATCTTTATATTTCATTAGATATACATAAGCAAATCTAGAATAATCATCAATAAATGTTATATAGTATTGGTTACCACCATAGGTGATATGACTTTAAAGTCACCTACATCACTATATACCAAATCAAGCAAACCAGTTTTCCTTTCAACAGATTTAAAGGATTTTCAATGTATTTTTGCTTGAACACATATTTCACATTTAGAAATGGATTCGAAATCACAATCAGAAATTAATCCAAATTTATGCATATTTCTATGTGACTTATAATTAACATGTCCTAATCTCCCATGCCATAAATTAACAGAGTCAACAATATAAGCAGAAAATTTCTTCATTAGATTCAACTTAATCATGCTGATACAAGAATATCCCTGTCCAATGAATTTGCTGTTCTTGGACGACACTAACTTATCAGACTCATACACCATCTTGAATCCTCCTTTGTTAAGAAGGTATCCAGAAATCAAATTCTTACACATATTAGGTACATAAAATACATTGACTAAAGTAAGAACTTTTCCAGAGGTGAATGTCAATTCAATAGTGCCTTTTCCCAGAACTTTGCTTGCAACTTTGTTTGCGCCAGTTACTTCGCTGGATTCTCCGTTATTCTCATCGTAAATCTTGAACAGATTACCTCTTTGCAAATATGAATAGTTGCCCCAGTGTCGAGCCACCAATCATTATCAATGCCAATAACGGAGTTCGCCTCTTGTACGACAGCTACAAGCTTTTCTTCGACCATATTCGCTTTTTGTTGTTTCTTCCGAAGACGACAGTCTCGGGCATAGTGGCCGGGTTTGTGACAATAGTAACAGTCACCCTTCTTCTTATTCTTGGAATTAGTACCTTTCTTTTTAAATGGTGTCTCATTCTTAGGCTTCAACTTATCGTTAATTTCAACATTATTAGCCTTAAATTGAGACTCAGTTTGCGGATTATCATCTAGTTCGCGTTTACGCGAATCCTCTTCAATACGAAGATGATGCTGTAAACCGTCTAAACCATAATCCGTTTCCGCATGATTTAATTTTTTCTTATAGTCATTCCAAGAATTTGGGAGTCTCGAAATAATAACTCCAACAACAAAAGATTCAGGGAGATCAATACCGGCATCTTTAAGTTGATTTACCAATAGAAGAATTTCACTTACTTGTCCAATTATGAACTTGTTTGTGACCATTTTGAAATCCATAAAATTGCATATAAGAAATTTCTTATTACTTGTCTCAAAGATTCGATATTTGCTTTCTAGCGCAGTCTAGAGTGCCTTCGCGGTGTCCAAGGTCCTGTGAGCATTGTATATCGGAGTAGACAGTGCATTCAGAATGTGGCCTCTGCATAGAAAATCTTCCTCTTTGCGTTTTGCCCTTTTAGCTTTTAGTTCTGCACTATCCTTATCGGTTTCTTCCGGTATTTTCTGCAATCCATCTTCGAGAATATGAAGTAATTTGAACGTGATCAGAAAGAATTTCATAGTCTCTTGCCAACGAGTGAAATTCTCTCCATCAAATCGCTCTAACTTCGTCAAATGCTGATTCAGCACTTGCAACGCACTCAAACCTTCCATGGTTGAAGTATTGTCTGAAAATTTATTGGGGATTTTGTGGTTTGAGATGCTTTTGGAGTAGTAGAATCTGTCGTACTTCTGACTTCAAGGATTTGCAGAGCAAATTCTTTCAGACAATAGTTCAACCCACCAAGTACAAACGGGTTAACGAACTATTGACTTCAGGATTCAATGAAGCCTTGAAACAACATAATCGAATTCAAAATTTGTACGATTTTGATCCGACCAAGAACACTCTGATATTTGATCTTTGATGATGAAATATATAATATAGAAAAGAAGAGGAAGTAGAAGATGACAATTCTGCAACAGTTTCAGAATCAAAACACTATATAAGTGTTTCAAACAGAACAGTTTTGCAACAGTTTGATGGCGTTGCAGGATTCAAGCAGAAGAAGAAGATAATTTCTTATTTTTTTTGAAATGAATTTGCGCAGTTCTATATATAGACGACAATAAGAGGCATCCATTAGGCAAGCCTTGCAACAATTTAATTGCAACAGTCATTTCTGTTCGGATCAGAACATAAGCGCCATTTCAGTTTTGCAATGCTTCTGAAGCATCGCTTCCCTTCGGGTAGAAACCGGTCGACCGTCAAAATGTCACCAGTCGACCGTTTTCATACAGAGAGTAAAACTGTCGACCAAGTGAATTTTGGCCTGTCGACTGGTCTAATGGATCACAAGACCCCAAGAGCCCCAAGGCCCAAGGCCCATCTTTTGACATTTTAAATATTATTATCTATGCCAAGTTCATGCCTATGGCCCATTGCCTTATCTCTCCTTCTCTTCTTTCTTTTGTTATAATACTTCATGTCTTTACATATATAGAGACAACCCTTTGTCTATTCCATGATGTGGGACAAAGAGTTCTTTCCATTTCTTCTTTCTTCTTACTTCTCTCTTCAAAAACAAACCCATACCCAAACTAATTTGAAAATTTACAACATTCTCCCCTAATTTTCAAGATAAAATGGACGGCTGAGTCACTAGTGTGACTTCCTACATACCCAAGTGGGATCAAGCCTATGTAGTTCTAAGATCAAGTTTTGCATCATCGTGGAAACAACACATAAATAAAAGTATCTTTTGGATTTGAAATTTTACTTGGTGTAAACAATTCAAAGTTCTATCGAGATTCAATGGTGAACGAATCTCGAACCAAGTATCCCTTAATGATAAAACCAGAACAATCAAACTAGTTGTATTCCTTAGTTAGAGTGTTCTGTTTTTTTCAGCACGTTAATGGCCATGTGCTTAAATCCTGGTTCATGAGGCTACTTAGAAAGCGGTCTTACTTTCCCAGGAAACAGCCTGATTTCCATACTCATATAGGTAAGTCACTTAAGGTGTTTCTGTGAGACACCTTTTAGTATTTCTTGACTTATTAAGGATATTTATCCATCCTTTGTTCTTGCAGAATCCAACACTAAATATTATGGGATTATTGATTTAGTGTTCCATAATCATTTCCTTAACTTGTTGGTACCCATTGAACTTTGTCTACCCTTTTCAAGACACAAGTTGGGTTTCTGTTAAGGATGATCAATCTTAATTCACAGACCTTAGTCCCATTTCTTTTGACTTTATAGAAACTATAGCCTTTGGAAGAATCTTCGTAAGTGGGTCAGCCAAGTTTTTCTTCGTTTCTATGTAGTCAACAGTTATAAATCCACTTTTGAGTAACTGTCTCACCATGTGATGTCTTAGACTCACATGTCTAGACTTTCCATTATATGTTTTATTAGAAATATTATATATCGTTGCTTGATTATCACAGTTAATCAAGACTGCTGGAGATGGCTTCTTCCATAATGGGATTTCCACTAACAAATTTCTAAGCCATTCCACTTCTTTACATGCGTCTGCTAATGCAATCAATTCTGGCAACATAGTTGAATCAGATATACAGGTCTGCTTCTTGGAAGCCCAAGACACAGCAGTGCCTCCTAATGTAAATATCCATCCAGTCGTAGACTTGGATTTTGATTCTACATTGTTCCAGGTTGCATCACTATATCCCTCAATTACAGCAGGATATACTTTATAAGATAAACCATAGTTTATGGTTCCCTTTAAATAAGCTAAAACTCTGGAAATAGCTTTCCAGTGTTCAAAACCTGGATTACTCGTAAATCGACACAATACACTTGTAGCATGTGCGATATCTGGTCTACTGCAATGCATAGCATACATAAGACTCCCAATAATACTGGAATATTCCAATTGAGAAATGGTACGTCCAGTGTTCTTTTCTAACTTTATACTTGGATCTAAAGGAGTTGGTGCTGGTTTGACATTATAATGATTATACCTTTTTAGGAACTTCTCAATGTAATGAGATTGAGTTAGTAATAACTCCCCCGTTTTTCTAATGATTTTAATTCCTAAAATTACATCAGCCTCTCCCAGATCTTTCATATCAAATTTAGAAGATAGAAACTTCTTATTTCATTTACACAGGATATGTTGGAACCAAATATCAGCATGTCATCAATGTATAAACATATCATAACATAACCGTTGTTATCCGATTTGCTATAGATACATTTATCTGCATCATTAACTATGAATCCAAATGACAGTGCAATTTTATCAAACTTCTCATGCCATTGCATGGGAGCTTGCTTCAGGCCATAAATAGATTTAACTAATTTACAAACTTTCCTTTCTTGGCCTGGGGATACGAAACCATCAAGTTGTTCCATGTATATCTCTTCTTCTAAATCTCCATTTAGAAAAGCCGTCTTTACATCCATTTGATGTATGACCACGTTATGAATTGATGCAAGTGCTATTAAACAGTGTATCGAAGATATGCGAGCCACTGTAGCATATGTATCAAAATAATCTACTCCTTGTCTTTGTTTATATCGCGTAGCAACTAATCTGGCTTTGAACTTATCAATGGATCCACTTGTATTCAGCTTTTTCTTGAATATCCATTTACATCCTATAGGTTTAGCACCAGGAGGTAAATCGCTTAATACCCAAGTTTGGTTTAACATTATGGAATTCATTTCATCATTGATAGCTTCTTTCCAGAAATTAGAATCTCTAGAACTCATAGCCTCAGAATAAGTTTTGAGATCATCATCGACGTCCATTACATATCTTGTCACATTAAGGACTTCGCCCTTATTGCCTTCTACGAGATATGTTATGAAGTCAGGACCATAGTCCTTCTCTATTCTCGCTCTTTTACTTCTCCTGTGTTCAGTACTATTATCTGGTACTGACACTTCCTTGCTGTTTTGAGCAGGAGCATATTCATCATCATTTGTATCATTAGTCTCAGTTGGTTTTGGACTAGATGATCTTAATGGATTCTCAGTAGTTTGATTTTCAAAAAATTCTACATCTATAGATTCTATGACTTCTAAGGTATCAAGAATCATAAATATATAAGTTATACTATTAAGAGAATACCCAATGAAAACACATTTAAAAGCTCTATTACCTAATTTTGGTCGTTTAGGGTCTGGTTTTCTAACATAAGCTAAGCAACCCCAAACTTTGAGTCTAGTAAGATTAGGTTTTCTATTAAACCATAATTCATAAGGAGAAATATTCTTCTTCTTAAGTGGTACTCTATTTAAAATGTAGCATGCAGATAACATAACATCTCCCCATAAGTTATAATGTAAATTATAACTTATGATCATGGCGTTAACCATTTCTACTAAAGTTTTATTTTTCCTTTCAGCAACACCATTTTGTTGTGGTGTATAAGGGGCAGTACATTGGTGAATAATACCATTCTGTTTGCAAAACAAAGTAAACTCATTTGAAAAATATTCACCACCACAATCTGAATGTAACACTTTAATTTTGATTCCTAATTGTGTTTCGACTTCTGCTTTGTAAATTTTGAATTTATCAAAGGCTTCATCTTTAGATTTCATTAGATATACATAAGCATATCTAGAATAATCATCAATAAATGTTATATAGTATTGGTTACCACCATAGGTGATATGACTTTTAAAGTCACCCACATCACTATATACCAAATCAAGCAAACCGATTTTCCTTTCAACAGATTTAAAGGATTTTCGATGTATTTTTGCTTGAACACATATTTCACATTTAGAAATGGATTTGAAATCACAATCAGAAATTAATCCTAATTTATGCATATATCTAAGTGACTTATAATTAACATGTCCTAATCTACCATGCCATAAATTAACAGAGTCAACAATATAAGCAGAAGATTTCTTCATTAGATTCAACTTAATCATGCCGTTACAAGAATATCCCTGTCCAATGAATTTGCTGTTCTTGGACAACACTAACTTATCAGACTCATACACCATCTTGAATCCTCCTTTGTTAAGAAGGTATCCAGAAATCAATTTCTTACACATATCAGGTACATAAAATACATTGACTAAAGTAAGAACTTTTTCAGAGATGAATGTCAATTCAATAGTGCCTTTTGCCAGAACTTTGCTTGCAACTTTGTTTGCGCCAGTTACTTCGCTGGATTCTCCGTTATTCTCATCGTAATTCTTGAACAGATTACGGTCTTTGCAAATATGAATAGTTGCTCCAGTATCGATCCACCAATCATTATCAATGCCAATAACGGGGTTCACCTCTTGTACGACAACTACAAGCTTTTCTTCGACCATATTCTCTTTTTGTTGTTTCTTCCGAAGACGTCAGTCTCGGGCATAGTGGCCGGGTTTGTGACAATTGTAACAGTCACCCATCTTCTTATTCTTGGGTTAGTACCTTTCTTTTTAAACTGTGACTCATTCTTAGGCTTCAACTTATCGTTAATTTCAACATTATTAGCCTTAGATTGAAACTCAGTTTGCGAATTATCATTTAGTTCGAGTTTACGCGAATCCTCTTCAATACGAAGATGACGCTGTAAACCGTCTAAATCATAATCCGTTTCCGCATGCTTTAATTTTTTCTTATAGTCATTCCAAGAATTTGGGAGTCTCGAAATAATAACTCCAACAACAAAAGATTCAGGGAGATCAATACTGGCATCTTTAAGTTGATTTACCAATAGAAGAATTTCACTTACTTGTCCAATTATGGACTTGGTTGTGACCATTTTGAAATCCATAAAATTGCATATAAGAAATTTCTTATTACTTGCCTCAGAGATGCGATATTAGCTTTCTAGCGCAGTCCAGAGTGCCTTCGCGGTGTCCAAGGTCCTGTGTGCATTGTATATCGGAGTAGACGGTGCATTCAGAATGTGGCCTCTACATAGAAAATCTTCCTCTTTGCGTTTTTCCCTTTTAGCTTTTAGTTCCGCACTATCCTTATCGGTTTCCTCCTGTATTTTCTCCAATCCATCTTCGAGAATATGAAATAATTTGACCGCGATCAGAAAGAATTTCATAGTCTCTAGCCAACGAGTGAAATTCTCTCCATCAAATCGCTCTAATTTCGTCAAATGCTGATTTAGCACTTGCAACGCGCTCAAACCTTCCATGGTTGAAGTATTGTCTGAAAATTTGTTGGGGATTTTGTGGTTTGAGACGCTTTTGGAGTAGTAGAATCTGCCGTACTTCTGACTTCAAGGATTTGCAGGGCAAATTCTTTCAGACAATAGTTCAACCCACCAGGTACAAACGGGTTAACGAACTATTGACTTCAGGATTCAATGAAGCCTTGAAACAGCGTAATCGAATTCAAAATTTGTACGATTTTGATCCGACCAAGAACACTCTGATATTTGATCTTTGATGATGAAATATATAATATAGAAAATGTAACGACCCATATTTTTGACCGTTCAAATCGACAATAAACCCCACATGTCGACCTAAACAAATCGCAAATGCAGGTAGTTATTGGGAAAAAGAAGAAAAAGAAAGAAAGAAGGAAAAATAAAATCACAGAATCTCACAGCGGAAGGACAACATATAATAAATAAATAGCAGTTAAAGCAGTTGAAATATATACATTGGTTATAACATTCAAATGAATATCAGAGTTAAACATATACAGATGTACATAATAAGCAGCGGAAAAAACATATGTATAGATAATAGATATACCAAATCTTCGTCTTCGATCTCCAAAGCACAGTCATCTTCGGTAACTGCAACGTCTGCTGACCCGAGCGTATTGCATAAAAGAAAACACAACAAACACTCGGATCAGCACTAAATCATCTCATATTAGTCAAATCAAGATACGAAATAACATCAGTATCATGAGTGCAGTAACTCAAGAGATGTTACGGGATTTTTCCATCTCTCGAGGATTCGTTAAACTAATATCTATATAATAATACGCTATTATTATAATGTCTATTCAGTAAAGTATAAATACTGAAAATAGCGTAAGCGGGATTACATTTTTACCCTTACGCCATTTA
The DNA here is from genome assembly GCA_030737875.1 of Allium sativum. Classification (NCBI taxonomy): domain Eukaryota; kingdom Viridiplantae; phylum Streptophyta; class Magnoliopsida; order Asparagales; family Amaryllidaceae; genus Allium; species Allium sativum. The sequence goes on from JASFAX010000468.1 coordinate 36,096, forward strand.
TAATACCGCAGTCTATACAGTACCGTAAAACCACCGTAAACGATGGCATCAGAGGCACTCCATAGGTACGATACAAATCAAAAATCGTATGGGGCTCGATATGGATATATATGACAAGGCACTCGAGGCAATGCCCAGGGTAGGATTCTACCAATTGCACTCCCGGACCGGTGGTAACGCATAGCAGCCACTACCGCCCACCTCGGAACACACCCCCAAAGTCATAAATGGGCCCAAATCATCATTATCATCATAGTCATAGAAATAGTATCGAAGGAGTGAGTCCGATCAAAGGTGCTACCTCAATTAGTCACGGTATAGCTCCTGTTTTAGTCATTTCAATTCTGACCCGAAGGTAAGGGCTATTTCGTCATCGATCATGTTCTTCGATTCAATAATCGCCTCCAAGTCATCATACTCGTTCTGGATACGTCATAACGTTCACAGTTGTCAAAGTGGTATCGACACTGACAGAGAGTATGCCTTATGTCGACTCCGGTCTCTTTAACAACCAACGCTTACATCTTTCACATCGGTCGGTTCTTTTATATTTGAAAGGTTCGCTTTCATATCAAAACATCATATTTTGTTTCGAACCAATTTATATTCAAATAAAATAAAATTTCATATCAAAATATCATAAATCATCCCAAGCCGATTTTATTCTAAATTAGAATATATCCCATACCATTATATTATAATCATATAATATTCCCAAAACGAAATATTCAAATAGAATATAATTTACCTCAAAGGTTTCCAATTATCTCGGATTCTCATCTCAACTCCATTTGAACCAGTGGTTCAAACTCAAGCATTTCCATTCGGAAAAATTTAAAATTTGAGAAAATACTTGTACTCTAAATGTTCATATGATAATAATAATAATAATAATAAATTTTTATATAATAAATATATATAGATGTATATATAGAATATAATAGTTAAGATAAATTAGTAATTTAAACATTATATATATACTCAAAATAAGATTTACTAGAAACCTTTGAAAATGAATTATAAGGAAATTATTTAAATACAATAGTAGTAAGTAAAGGTAATTAATAGTTTTAAAGCTAGAATAATCAGTTAGAATCAAAGCATAAATAATTAAAAATAAATTCCTCAAATCAAATCCTTTCTTCCTTCCAAATTCCAAATACTTGAATTTATCCTCCAGTCTCAACGGAGTTCATTAAATTCCCTATCTCGTTTCAAACTCGTTCAAACAACTACTTGATTTCAAGAGTTCCGAGATATATATATTCCAACTGAGTTAAAACAACTCAGATACCCTTGATTTCTAAATTCCCCAAAATTTGATTTCCATAAGAAATTTTTCTTACTTCAAATCCAACTCTTATTCTGGAAAGTTTTCAATTCATATTCAAACCCCAATTTAAATATTTCTATTTTGGTTTGGAAAATTCCTTCAACCCTTTTAATCACCATCCCAGTTCAGAATCTTTAAAGAATTTAAAATCGAGTATCGACACATTCTTTTAAATGAAATTCTATCAAATAAAATTTCAATATTAAAATCATTTAACCAACTGATGTCTGTATATAATTATCTATCCAATGGCCAAGTGGTTTAATATTAAATTTCTCGATATTTCAGGGATGGATCTATCATTTCAATCCAAATCAGGGTCACAGAGATTTATCATTTCACTCTGTGTTCTTAATTCATTTTTATCGATAAATCCCGGGTTCATTAGATGCCCGCAACATCAAGGGTACAAATGAGATCTATCGTCAAAACCAACATGCAATACGATATACTGAATATGGGCATAAGCAGTGTCAATATCAACAGTAATAAAATTCGACCAAACATCCATCACATCATTTCATTCAACTGATCAGCATTAACTGTTCCAGGATTAACAAGGGTTCGAATTTCAACTAGAGATTTAAATTAAATTAAATAACTAATCATTTACTTAGATTGCATGTTAACACACTTGCATGTCAAATTTAAACAACACATCAACAATCCAATGCAACCATGCAACCAAACTTATTTCATAATTTAATTCAATAAGTATGGGAATAATTCAGTATTTCGTGAGTGAGAAAACTACTCACCTTTGGGTCCTTGGTGGATCGAACGTCCAACCATAGCCCAAAATTTAACGGTCTCTAAATGCAGCCAGGTTAGTGCCAAAACGTCCGCAATTCCGCCACGATCCCAACGCAACAAACCGCGTCCAAATCCGAGTCCGTATGTAAAAGTTATTCACGTTTTAGCGTTTGAAAATTTTGAATATATTAGAAATAAAAATAAATAAAATATCTTCCTCACCCAATCATATACGGACACGTCAGCACCCCTTTCCCGCTCCTCTTTGAACCGCTACAGTGAATCGACGTTGAAACCCATATTCCGCCGACTTTGACCATCCAATACTCCCTACTCCGACCATCGTTCAACCCAAGACCGCCTCCCACCTTCTCGCCTGACCGAGGCGCACCTCCCCTACCAATCCCGACAGCCCCGATGTCCTCCTCCGTCGCAGCGAACCCATGAACGAAACCGGGTTTTAGACCCTAAAACGTGAAAATCCAACGATCTATACCACAATAAAACCAACGAACACCATCAATGAATTCGTATGCTTCCTCTCATCAATACCCAGTCCCCCGATTTCGCGATTTCATCCCGAATCAAAAACCCCCAAAATTTGCTTTAGGGTTCCGAATATTCTGAGCTTTGACCGCGATTTCCGGCCACATCTTTCACTGCATGTTAGATCTGAGACCACCCGCGAGTTCGTATCGTCGAGCTCTTCGATTTGGTATATAATATGATAGGGTTTTGAGAGATTTTAATTTGAGGTGAATTTTTGTTTTGGAATTATGATTTAAATTTTATTTCTGCCATTAACGATGAAATTTGATGGAGGGCAGCATGGGAAATAGAGAATGGGCTGAAGGAAGGAGGTGGAATTTATTTATATGCAAAAGGAGGCCCAACTCAGATAAACACCCTATTATCAGCTTACAAGGATCTCGCTCACAACTTCTCTCGTACGGTCAACCGGTAAGTCGGATTTCAACGCAAATTGGACTCTTAGCATAATTCATCGTTCCGGTTCCGATGGTGCCAGTTTCGTCGAATTCCGAGTCAGTCGTCAAAACCGTTAAATTCTACAGTAAATTAATTAAATAAATATTCAATTATTCGATTAACTGTTTTAAATTCAAATTTAAATATTTATAAATTCAAATTTAAACCAAATTATAACTTAAATAAATTCTATAAACTTATTTCACAAATTTTAAGTTCCATATTTGATTATATTTCAAATTTGAAATTTTGCATTTTAAATCAAATTTAAACTAATAAAAATCCATTGTTTAACAATTCAAATCTGAATTCCTTTTTAACTTAAATATTTCAAAATCCCACTTAACTCAAATTATAACTTGAATAAAGTTTATAAATGGATTCCACAAATTCTAAGTTCTCAAGTTTGGTTATTTAAAATTTCTGCTTTGAATTCCAATTATTATTCACAACTTAGAATTTCACCATTTTTAATTTAAATTTGAATTCTACCTTTAAATTAACCACTCAGATTAAATTTAATTATTTAGATATTAAATTCAAATCATAGTCTTATTAAATAGAACTAAAAATCTGAAACTCTATTTATACTAACTTCACATAATTACCAACATTTAAATCCAACAAAAATTTGATTTTTCTTAATATATTACAATTTATTTAATTTAAATTAGAATTCAAATATACTGAAATTTTTGGGATGTTACATTCTCCCCCACTTAAAAATCTTTTCGTCCTCGAAAAGAGAACGAAACGATATTAAACACATATCCATTTTAAACCCATACCTAAAATAAACTGTATAAAATAAGTTACATAGTTGTAAACCTATGAAATTTTCTAACTCCCGAAATCACGGAAAATTTCGGCAGCATTTCCCCTGTACGGAGGGCCCCGGGAAAAATCCCGATACATATATCAAACCAAAATATACATCTCATCATCGATGAGGCATCCCAAAATGGGGAAAATTCATATATAAAACCACCAAAACTTTGTAACACATTTACATACCTTTCTCTAGCGTTATTTGCATTTTTATTTACCTTAGCATTTAATGTTTAGCGCAAGCGAGCTCCGAAGCGTAGCACGACTTCCTTACACCTGCTACATACTCACATATACGTCAGAATCAAACATATATCAATACATAGCAATTGTATACAACTTAGACAACATATATTGAGTATTTCAACTACCAAACCACGATATTCATAACAGGCCAGCGAACAAATTTGAGTCTAACAACCCCTTAGACGATGGAATTTGACTAAGACACACTAAGAAAAAGTTGTAGCATTTGTTTCAGGCTTTCCGGATTGTCCGGGTTCGTCGAATTCGGATAATCCGTTTGAAAGTTATGACAGTTTAAGTGAAGGCGAACGCCTCAGCCCATACACTGAAATATGCAGATCTGAGTTGTTCAACCCAGTTTTTAACCCTTTAGACATCAGAATTTGACTTAGAAATTAAGAGAAAGTTTTAGTTTACATTCTGGCCTTTCCGAATTGTACTCACACATTAAATTCCGACGCTCCGATAGGAAGTTATGGTCAAAACAATATAGGTATCCGCTTCAGATTTTTAATTTTCTGCACATACAACTACGACTAAAACTCGCATTTCAGCCTAGTAAACATAAGAATTCGACAGGGCTATATAAACGAAAGTTTTAGCTCGGTTTCTAAGGTTTCCGAAAAGTTCGGAATCGTCCGATTCCGATCATCCATTCAAAAGTTATGGCTATATTAGTTTCAGCTTATTGGCATTTTCAGGTTTTCGCATAACCATTGATTTATACAAAGTTTTAAACCTTTCGGACTCTAATACTTCAACAAAGATCGATCATCTAAAAGAAATTATCGCTCCCTTATGCCAAAATGTGACTTATGCTTTTATTGCTTAACATATCCATGTTTGTTTGTTTGATAAAAGTTTTCACTTTCCTTTATATTAAGCAAATTCCATTCCAAGCATTTAATTCCAAATGAACTTGAATTCATTCTAACTTTTAGCTTGCTTGGTTATATTATATTCTTAATTCATTAACATGGATCAAGTTTATTTACTTAACCCAAGTGTCTACTAAATTCGGATTCGTCTTATATAAATTTTTCCCAAGTTGATTTCGTTCTATTAAATCCACCAAATTCGGGTTGTTTCATTTTATATCACACTTAAATATCTAGAACCCCAGATTAGAATCCATTTAACATGATATTATTCCGAATAAGCCAATTTACTTTTGAATCTTATTTCATTTGTCTGGCACTACGATTCATAATTTTAATCCTTCCTCATTCGCTTATTCCCATTTTCCTTTTGAGGTTACTCTATCAACTCGATTCATTTATTAGTCTCTCGAATCATAAATTTCAGTTAAGAACTATTCACAACTCAAGATTTATACTCGGTTCTCAAACCAATTTCCATTTCCTAAGTTAAACCTTTATTTAACTCGATTTTTTTTCTTCTACTCAAATTTGAGTTATGTTCCATATCCTTCATAATTCATGTTTAAAATCATATTCGATGTATCTTCCAATGAGGTTTAACCATTTAAAATTTCTATGACCTCATTTCATGTTTACACGAATCCATCGAGAGTGGTTTCATCAAATTCGGAAACCGTTTGCATGATTTCCACTTTTAAGCTTATATATGTATATATTAATAAATTATATATAACTACATATATATAAATTCCATATTTTAACTTTCAGTTTATTTCACTTGCTCGCTCGATTTGTTTAACTTCGAATCCATATAAATGGATTAAGGTTCGCTGTGGTTTATATAAATCATTCTATTCATCCTGTTTATTCAGCTTCCTTAACTTACATAACATTAGTCGCTAGCACAAATCAAATTGTTCTCACTAAATCTAACCATTCACATGAATTCTAAACAACTCATTAAATCCCTTAAGTTGATTTCCTTAAATTTGAATCCATCGAACTCTGGAAGCCGTTTGTAAATTTCTATCTTGAAGAGCTTATATATTAATAAAATATATATAAATTCCATAGCGCTATTTCTAAATTTTAATTTAGTCATAACTTACCATTTATAAAGTGAAAACTAAATTTCTTACATTCATTAGAAAGATATGGTCAATTCGATCCTAGAGTTTCTCGTTTTATCCAATTCCGACTTATATTGAATTTTATATATTTATTCAAAGTTAGAAATCGAATTTTCAAACTACCGCGCCATTTCAGGCTCGTAATATAAATTTTTATAAATCTCGAATTCAAATTTCGCTTTAAATAGATTTATAGTTGTTATTAGTTGAGGTAAACTCAATACTCGATTCCGGATTTCAAATCAAGTTTAAAATAACATACATATATAATTTATATGAAAAAAAAAACTTACCATATACCATTTTAAAACCAAATCTTTGGTCATCAAAGAACTCAAAAATTTAAATTCTGGTTAAAAATTCAAATTCATCCTTCCAATATTATATATTAATACCTTTATATGAAATTTATACTACATGGAGTCAAATCCAAAATCCTTTGTCAAAACTAATTATAATAATCATTGAGTGGTCTCTCCCCCACTTAGACTCTTCGGAGTAACATCGATAATGTGTGCACTCATTACCGACATCGTTTCTAAGGTCCAAGGAGGGATTATACCACTTTGAATAATCTTTAAAACCATTTCTTTTCGATCATACCTAAAATATAGTATTGTTTAAAACTTTGGCAACTATTTCCAAAGATACCCCAGGATCAAGTTTCAAGTTCATTTATATTTAAATCTCGATCTTTCTCACCCAATTTATTTTGGATATCACTTCATTTTCAAATTATTCTCATAGATCATTTGAATTTTCCTTATAAAATTTATTATCGAATCAACCATATTAGGTAATAGCTTAAAATTACCACCTACTAAAACGATTTCACATATACTTGAACCAACATTATATTTGATATATAAATATTTAAAATATGAACGAAAACCATATTATGTCGATCTATCCTGTTTGACTATTTATAAATTCCTATCGATATGATGGCGTCCCATATATCGACCAGAACCCATAAATATTCAACAGAACAAGCCAACACAATAAAACTATTTTTATATCAAAACACAAGTACGCTCTCTCATATCACTCAAACTCATTCTAGGGCACTACTAACCCTATCTCTAATGAGTTAATCCCAACAGAGCCAAGGTTATCGCTAACCTCGCTCTGATACCAAATGTAACGACCCATATTTTTGACCGTTCAAATCGACAATAAACCCCACATGTCGACCTAAACAAATCGCAAATGCAGGTAGTTATTGGGAAAAAGAAGAAAAAGAAAGAAAGAAGGAAAAATAAAATCACAGAATCTCACAGCGGAAGGACAACATATAATAAATAAATAGCAGTTAAAGCAGTTGAAATATATACATTGGTTATAACATTCAAATGAATATCAGAGTTGCACATATACAGATGTACATAATAAGCAGCGGAAAAAACATATGTATAGATAATAGATATACCAAATCTTCGTCTTCGATCTCCAAAGCACAGTCATCTTCGGTAACTGCAACGTCTGCTGACCCGAGCGTATTGCATAAAAGAAAACACAACAAACACTCGGATCAGCACTAAATCATCTCATATTAGTCAAATCAAGATACGAAATAACATCAGTATCATGAGTGCAGTAACTCAAGAGATGTTACGGGATTTTTCCATCTCTCGAGGATCCGTTAAACTAATATCTATATAATAATACGCTATTATTATAATGTCTATTCAGTAAAGTATAAATACTGAAAATAGCGTAAGCGGGATTACATTTTTACCCTTACGCCGTTTATAATACCGCAGTCTATACAGTACCGTAAAACCACCGTAAACGATGGCATCAGAGGCACTCCATAGGTACGATACAAATCAAAAATCGTATGGGGCTCGATATGGATATATATGACAAGGCACTCGAGGCAATGCCCAGGGTAGGATTCTACCAATTGCACTCCCGGACCGGTGGTAACGCATAGCAGCCACTACCGCCCACCTCGGAACACACCCCCAAAGTCATAAATGGGCCCAAATCATCATTATCATCATAGTCATAGAAATAGTATCGAAGGAGTGAGTCCGATCAAAGGTGCTACCTCAATTAGTCACGGTATAGCTCCTGTTTTAGTCATTTCAATTCTGACCCGAAGGTCAGGGCTATTTCGTCATCGATCATGTTCTTTGATTCAATAATCGCCTCCAAGTCATCATACTCGTTCTGGATACGTCATAACGTTCACAGTTGTCAAAGTGGTATCGACACTGACAGAGAGTATGCCTTATGTCGACTCCGGTCTCTTTAACAACCAACGCTTACATCTTTCACATCGGTCGGTTCTTTTATATTTGAAAGGTTCGCTTTCATATCAAAACATCATATTTTGTTTCGAACCAATTTATATTCAAATAAAATAAAATTTCATATCAAAATATCATAAATCATCCCAAGCCGATTTTATTCTAAATTAGAATATATCCCATACCATTATATTATAATCATATAATATTCCCAAAACGAAATATTCAAATAGAATATAATTTACCTCAAAGGTTTCCAATTATCTCGGATTCTCATCTCAACTCCATTTGAACCAGTGGTTCAAACTCAAGCATTTCCATTCGGAAAAATTTAAAATTTGAGAAAATACTTGTACTCTAAATGTTCATATGATAATAATAATAATAATAATAATAAATTTTTATATAATAAATATATATAGATGTATATATAGAATATAATAGTTAAGATAAATTAGAAATTTAAACATTATATATATACTCAAAATAAGATTTACTAGAAACCTTTGAAAATGAATTATAAGGAAATTATTTAAATACAATAGTAGTAAGTAAAGGTAATTAATAGTTTTAAAGCTAGAATAATCAGTTAGAATCAAAGCATAAATAATTAAAAATAAATTCCTCAAATCAAATCCTTTCTTCCTTCCAAATTCCAAATACTTGAATTTATCCTCCGGTCTCAACGGAGTTCATTAAATTCCCTATCTCGTTTCAAACTCGTTCAAACAACTACTTGATTTCAAGAGTTCCGAGATATATATATTCCAACTGAGTTAAAACAACTCAGATACCCTTGATTTCTAAATTCCCCAAAATTTGATTTCCATAAGAAATTTTTCTTACTTCTAATCCAACTCTTATTCTGGAAAGTTTTCAATTCATATTCAAACCCCAATTTAAATATTTCTATTTTGGTTTGGAAAATTCCTTCAACCCTTTTAATCACCATCCCAGTTCAGAATCTTTAAAGAATTTAAAATCGAGTATCGACACATTCTTTTAAATGAAATTCTATCAAATAAAATTTCAATATTAAAATCATTTAACCAACCGATGTCTGTATATAATTATCTATCCAATGGCCAAGTGGTTTAATATTAAATTTCTCGATATTTCAGGGATGGATCTATCATTTCAATCCAAATCAGGGTCACAGAGATTTATCATTTCACTCTGTGTTCTTAATTCATTTTTATCGATAAATCCCGGGTTCATTAGATGCCCGCAACATCAAGGGTACAAATGAGATCTATCGTCAAAACCAACATGCAATACGATATACTGAATATGGGCATAAGCAGTGTCAATATCAACAGTAATAAAATTCGACCAAACATCCATCACATCATTTCATTCAACTGATCAGCATTAACTGTTCCAGGATTAACAAGGGTTCGAATTTCAACTAGAGATTTAAATTAAATTAAATAACTAATCATTTACTTAGATTGCATGTTAACACACTTGCATGTCAAATTTAAACAACACATCAACAATCCAATGCAACCATGCAACCAAACTTATTTCATAATTTAATTCAATAAGTATGGGAATAATTCAGTATTTCGTGAGTGAGAAAACTACTCACCTTTGGGTCCTTGGTGGATCGAACGTCCAACCATAGCCCAAAATTTCACGGTCTCTAAATGCAGCCAGGTTAGTGCCAAAACGTCCGCAATTCCGCCACGATCCCAACGCAACAAACCGCGTCCAAATCCGAGTCCGTATGTAAAAGTTATTCACGTTTTAGCGTTTGAAAATTTTGAATATATTAGAAATAAAAATAAATAAAGTATCTTCCTCACCCAATCATATACGGACACGTCAGCACCCCTTTCCCGCTCCTCTTCGAACCGCTACAGTGAATCGACGTTGAAACCCATATTCCGCCGACTTTGACCATCCAATACTCCCTACTCCGACCATCGTTCAACCCAAGACCGCCTCCCACCTTCTCGCCTGACCGAGGCGCACCTCCCCTACCAATCCCGACAGCCCCGATGTCCTCCTCCGTCGCAGCGAACCCATGAACGAAACCGGGTTTTAGACCCTAAAACGTGAAAATCCAACGATCTATACCACAATAAAACCAACGAACACCATCAATGAATTCGTATGCTTCCTCTCATCAATAACCAGTCCCCCGATTTCGCGATTTCATCCCGAATCAAAAACCCCCAAAATTTGCTTTAGGGTTCCGAATATTCTGAGCTTTGACCGTGATTTCCGGCCACATCTTTCACTGCATGTCAGATCTGAGACCACCCGCGAGTTCGTATCGTCGAGCTCTTCGATTTGGTATATAATATGATAGGGTTTTGAGAGATTTTAATTTGAGGTGAATTTTTGTTTTGGAATTATGATTTAAATTTTATTTCTGCCATTAATGATGAAATTTGATGGAGGGCAGCATGGGAAATAGAGAATGGGCTGAAGGAAGGAGGTGGAATTTATTTATATGCAAAAGGAGGCCCAACTCAGATAAACACCCTATTATCAGCTTACAAGGATCTCGCTCACAACTTCTCTCGTACGGTCAACCGGTAAGTCGGATTTCAACGCAAATTGGACTCTTAGCATAATTCATCGTTCCGGTTCCGATGGTGCCAGTTTCGTCGAATTCCGAGACAGTCGTCAAAACCGTTAAATTCTACAGTAAATTAATTAAATAAATATTCAATTATTCGATTAACTGTTTTAAATTCAAATTTAAATATTTATAAATTCAAATTTAAACCAAATTATAACTTAAATAAATTCTATAAACTTATTTCACAAATTTTAAGTTCCATATTTGATTATATTTCAAATTTGAAATTTTGCATTTTAAATCAAATTTAAACTAATAAAAATCCATTGTTTAACAATTCAAATCTGAATTCCTTTTTAACTTAAATATTTCAAAATCCCACTTAACTCAAATTATAACTTGAATAAAGTTTATAAATGGATTCCACAAATTCTAAGTTCTCAAGTTTGGTTATTTAAAATTTCTGCTTTGAATTCCAATTATTATTCACAACTTAGAATTTCACCATTTTTAATTTAAATTTGAATTCTACCTTTAAATTAACCACTCAGATTAAATTTAATTATTTAGATATTAAATTCAAATCATAGTCTTATTAAATAGAACTAAAAATCTGAAACTCTATTTATACTAACTTCACATAATTACCAACATTTAAATCCAACAAAAATTTGATTTTTCTTAATATATTACAATTTATTTAATTTAAATTAGAATTCAAATATACTGAAATTTTTGGGATGTTACAGAAAAGAAGAGGAAGTAGATGATGACAATGTTGCAACAGTTTCAAAATCGAAACACTATATAAGTGTTTCAAACAGAACTGTTTTGCAACAGTTTGATGGCGTTGCAGAATTCAAGCAGAAGAAGAAGATAATTTCTTATTTTTTTTGAAATGAATTTGCACAGTTCTATATATAGACGACAAGAAGAGGCATCCATTTGGAAAGTGTTGCAACCATTTAATTGCAACAGTCATTTCTGTTCGGATCTAAACATAAGCACCTTTTCAGTTTTGCAACGCTTCTGAAACGTCGCTTCCCTTCGGGTTGAAACTGGTCGACCTCCAAAATATCACCGGTCGACCGTTTTCAAACAGAGAGTAAAACCGCCGACCGAGTGAATTTTGGCCAGTCGACTGGTCTAATGGATCACAAGACACTAAGAGCCCCAAGGCCCAAGGCCCATCTTTTGACATTTTAAATATTATTATCTATGCCAAGTTCATGCCTAAGGCCCATTGCCTTATCTCTCCTTTTCTTCTTTCTTTTGTTATAATACTTCATGTATTTACATATATAGAGACAACCCTTTGTCTATTCCATGATGTGGGAGAAAGAGTTCTTTCCATTTCTTCTTCCTTCTTACTTCTCTCTTCAAAAACAAACCCATACCCAAACTAATTTGAAAATTTACAACATTCTCCCCGAATTTTCAAGATAAAATGGATGGCTGAGTCACTAATGTGACTTCCTACATACCCAAGTGGGATCAAGCCTATGTAGTTCTAAGATCAAGTTTTGCATCATCGTGGAAACAACACATAAATAAAAGTATCTTTTGGATCTGAACTTTTACTTAGTTTAAACCATTCAAAGTTCTATCGAGATTCAATGGTGAACGAATATTGAACCAAGTATCCCTTAATGATAAAGCCGGAACAATCACACATGTTGTATTCCTTAGTTAGAGTGTTCTGTATTGCTCAGCACATTAATGACCATGTGCTTAAATCCTGGTTCATGAGTCTACTTAGAAAGCGGTCTTACTTTCCCAGGAAACGGCCTGATTTCCATACTCATATAGGTAAGTCACTTAAGGTGTTTTTGCGAGACACCTTTTAGTATTTCTTGACCTATTAAGGATATTTATCCATCCTTTGTTCATGTAGAATCCAACACTAAATATTATGGGATTATTGATTTAGTGTTCCATAATCATTTCCTTAACTTGTTGGTACCCATTGAACTTTGTCTATCCTTTTCAAGACACAATTTAGGCTTCTGTTAAGGATGATCAATCTTCATTCACAGAACTTAGTCCCATTTCTTTTCACTTTATATAAACCATAGCCTTTGGAAGACTCTTCGTAAGTGGGTCAGCCAAGTTTTTCTTCGTTTCTATGTAGCCAACAGTTATAACTCCACTTTTGAGTAACTGTCTCACCATGTGATGTCTTAGACTCACATGTCTAGACTTTCCATTGTATGTTTTATTAGAAACATTATATATCGTTGCTTGATTATCACAGTTAATCAAGACTGCTAGAGATGGCTTCTTCCATAATGGGATTTCCACTAACAAATTTCTAAGCCATTCCACTTCTTTTCATGCGTCTGCTAATGCAATCAATTCTGACAACATAGTTGAATCAGATATATAGGTCTGCTTCATGGAAGCCCAAGACATAGCAGCGCCTCCTAATGTAAATATCCATCCAGTCGTAGACTTGGATTTCGATTCTACATTGTTCCAGGTTGCATCACTATATCCCTCAATTACAGCAGGATATCCTTTATAAGATAAACCATAGTTTATGGTTCCCTTTAAATAAGCTAAAACTCTGGAAATATCCTTCCAGTGTTCAAAACCTGGATTACTCGTAAATCAACACAATACACTTATAGCATGTGCGATATCTGGTCTAGTGCAATGCATAGCATACATAAGGCTCCCAATAATACTGGAATATTCCAATTGAGAAATGGTACGTCCAGTGTTCTTTTCTAACTTTATACTTGGATCTAAAGGAGTTGGTGCTGGTTTGACATTATAATGATTATACTTCTTTAGGAACTTCTCAATGTAATGAGATAGAGTTAGTAATAACTCCCCCGTTTTTCTAATGATTTTAATTCCTAAAATTACATCAGCCTCTCCCAGATCTTTCATATCAAATTTAGAAGATAGAAACTTCTTAGTTTCATTTACACAGGATATGTTGGAACCAAATATCAACATGTCATCAACGTATAAACATATTATAACATAACCGTTGTTATTCGATTTGCTATAGATACATTTATCTGCATCATTTACTATGAATCCAAATGACAGTGCAATTTTATCAAACTTCTCATGCCATTGCATGGGAGTTTGCTTCAGGACATAAAGAGATTTAACTAATTTACAAACTTTCCTTTCTTGGCCTGGGGTTATGAAACCTTCAGGTTGTTGCATGTATATCTCTTCTTCTAAATCTCCATTTAGAAAAGTCGTCTTTACATCCATTTGATGTATGACCAAGTTATGAATTGATGCAAGTGCTATTAAACAGCGTATCGAAGATATGTGAGCCACTGGAGCATTTGTATCAAAATAATCTACTCCTTGTCTTTGTTTATATCCCTTAGCAACTAATCTAGCTTTGAACTTATCAACGGATCCATTTGTATTCAACTTTTTCTTGAATATCCATTTACATCCTATAGGTTTAGCACCAAGAGGTAAATCGCTTAATACCCAAGTTTTGTTTAACATTATGGAATTCATTTCATCATTGATAGCTTCTTTCCAGAAATTAGAATCTCTAGAACTCATAGCCTCAGAATAAGTTTTTGGATCATCATCGACGTTCCTTACATATCTTGTCACATTAAGGAATTCGTCCTTATTGCTTTCTACGAGATATGTAATGAAGTCAGGACCATAGTCCTTCTCTATTCTCACTCTTTTACTTCTCCTGTCTTCAGTACTATTATTTGGTACTGACACTTCCTTGCTGTTTTGAGCAGGAGCACGTTCATCATCATTTGTATCATTAGTCTCAGTTGGTTCTGGACTAGATGATCTCAATGGATTCTCAATAGTTTGATTTTCAAAAAATTCTACATCTACAAATTCTATGACTTCTAAGGTATCAAGAATCATGAATCTATAAGTTATACTATTAAGAGAATACCCAATGAAAACACATTTAAAAGCTCTATTACCTAACTTTGGTCGTTTAGGGTCTGGTTTTCTAACATAATCTGAGCAACCCCAAAATTTGAGTCTAGTAAGATTAGGTTTTCTATTAAACCATAATTCATGAGGAGAAATATTATTCTTCTTAAGTGGTACTCTATTTAAAATGTAACATGCAGATAATATAGCATGTCCCCATAAGTTATAAGGTAAATTAGAACTTATGATCATGGCGTTAACCATTTCTACTAAAGTTCTATTTTTCCTTTCAGCAACACCTTTTTGCTGTGGTGTATAAGGGGCAGTACATTGGTGAATAATACCATTTTGTTTGAAAAATAAAGTAAACTTATTTGAAAAATATTCACCACCACGATCAGAATGTAACACTTTAATTTTGATTCCTAATTGAGTTTCGACTTCTGCTTTGTAAATTTTGAATTTATCAAAGGCTTCATCTTTAGATTTAATTAGATATGCATAAGCATATCTAGAATAATCATCAATAAATGTTATATAGTATTGGTTACCACCATAGGTGATATGACTTTTAAAGTCACCTACATCACTATATACAAAATCAAGCAAACCAGTTTTCCTTTCAACAGATTTAAAGGATTTTCGATGTATTTTTGCTTGAACACATATTTCACATTTAGAAATGGATTCGAAATCACAATCAGAAATTAATCCTAATTTATGCATATTTCTAAGTGACTTATAATTAACATGTCCTAATCTACCATGCCATAAATTAACAGAGTCAACAATACAAGCAGAAAATTTCTTCATTAGATTCAACTTAATCATGCCGTTACAAGAATATCCCTGTCCAATGAATTTGCTGTTCTTGGACAACACTAACTTATCAGACTCATACACCATCTTGAATCCTCCTTTGTTAAGAACGTATTCAGAAATCAAATTCTTACACATATCAGGTACATAAAATACACTGACTAAGTAAGAACTTTTCCAGAGGTGAATGTCAATTCAATAGTGCCCTTTTCCAGAACTTTGCTTGCAACTTTGTTTGCGCCAGTTACTTCGCTGGATTCTCCGTTATTCTCATCGTAAGTCTTGAACAGATTACGGTCTTTGAAAATATGAATTGTTGCTCCAGTATCGGGCCACCAATCATTATCAATGCCAATAATGGAGTTCGCCTCTTGTACGACAGCTACAAGCTTTTCTTCGACCGTATTCGCTTTTTGTTGTTTCTTCCGAAGACGACAGTCTCGGGCATAGTGGCCGGGTTTGTGACAATAGTAACAGTCACCCTTCTTCTTATTCTTGGAATTAGTACCTTACTTTTTAAAATGTGTCTCATTCTTAGGCTTCAACTTATCGTTAATTTCAACATTATTAGCCTTAGATTGAGACTCCGTTTGCGGATTATCATCTAGTTCGCGTTTACGCGAATCCTCTTCAATACGAAGATGACGCTGTAAACCGTCTAAATCATAATCCATTTCCGCATGCTTTAATTTTTTCTTATAGTCATTCCAAGAATTTGGGAGTCTCGAAATAATAACTCCAACAACAAAAGATTCAGGGAGATCAATACCAGCATCTTTAAGTTGATTTACCAATAGAAGAATTTCACTTACTTGTCCAATTATGGACTTGTTTGTGACCATTTTGAAATCCATAAAATTGCATATAAGAAATTTCTTATTACTTGCCTCAGAGATGCGATATTTGCTTTCTAGCGCAGTCCAGAGTGCCTTCGCAGTGTCCAAGGTCCTGTGAGCATTGTATATCGGAGTAGACAGTGCATTCAGAATGTGGCCTCTGCATAGAAAATCTTCCTCTTTGCGTTTTTCCCTTTTAGCTTTTAGTTCCACAATATCCATATTGGTTTCTTCCGGTATTTTCTCCAATCCATCTTCGAGAATATGAAATAATTTGACCGTGATCAGAAAGAATTTCGTAGTCTCTTGCCAACGAGTGAAATTCTCTCCATCAAATCGCTCTAACTTCGTCAAATGCTGATTCAGCACTTGCAACGCGCTCAAACCTTCCATGGTTGAAGTATTGTCTGAAAATTTGTTGGGGATTTTGTGGTTTGAGACGCTTTTGGAGTAGTAGAATCTGCCGTACTTCTGTCTTCAAGGATTTGTGGAGAAAATTCTTTCAGACAATAGTTCAACCCACCAGGTACAAACGGGTTAACGAACTATTGACTTCAGGATTCAATGAAGCCTTGAAACAACGTAATCGAATTCAAAATTTGTACGATTTTGATCCGACCAAGAACACTCTGATATTTGATCTTTGATGATGAAATATATAATACAGAAAAGAAGAGGAAGTAGAAGATGACAATTCTGCAACAGTTTCAGAATCAAAACACTATATAAGTGTTTCATACAGAACTGTTTTGCAACAGTTTGATGGCGTTGCAGAATTCAAGCAGAAGAAGAAGATAATTTCTTATTTTTTTTGAAATGAATTTGCGCAGTTCTATATATAGATGACAAGAAGAGGCATCCATTAGGCAAGCGTTGCAGCAATTTAATTGCAACAGTCATTTCTGTTCGGATCAGAACGTAAGCACCATTTTAGTTTTGCAACGCTTCTGAAGCGTCGCTTCCCTTCGGGTTGAAACCGGTCGACCGCCAAAATGTCACCGGTCGACCGTTTTCAAACAGAGAGTAAAACTTTCGAACGAGTGAATTTTGGCATGTCGACTGGTTTAATGGATCACAAGACTCCAAGAGCCCCAAGGCCCATCTTTTGACATTTTAAATATTATTATCTATGCCAAGTTCATGCCTAAGGCCCATTGCCTTATCTCTTCTTCTCTTCTTTCTTTTGTTATAATACTTCATGTCTTTACATATATAGAGACAACCCTTTGTCTATTCCATGATGTGGGACAAAGAGTTCTTTCCATTTCTTCTTCCTTCTTACTTCTCTCTTCAGAAACAAACCCATACCCAAACTAATTTGAAAATTTACAACATTCTCCCTCAATTTTCAAGATAAAATCGATGGCTGAGTCACTAGTGTGACTTCCTACATACCCAAGTGGGATCAAGCCTATGTAGTTCTAAGATCAAGTTTTGCATCATCGTGGAAACAACACATAAATAAAAGTATATTTTGGATTTGAAATTTTACTTAGTGTAAACCATTCAAAGTTCTATCGAGATTCAATGGTGAACGAATCTTGAACCAAGTATCCCTTAATGATAAAACCGGAACAATCACACATGTTGTATTCCTTAGTTAGAGTGTTCTGTATTGCTCGGCACGTTAATGGCCATGTGCTTAAATCCTGGTTCATGAGTCTACTTAGAAAGCGGTCTTACTTTCCCAGGAAACGACCTGATTTCCATACTCATATAGGTAAGTCACTTAAGGTGTTTCTGCGAGACACCTTTTAGTATTTCTTGACTTATTAAGGATATTTATCCATCCTTTGTTCTTGCAGAATCCAACACTAGATATTATGCGATTATTGATTTAGTGTTCCATAATCATTTCCTTAACTTGTTGGTACCCATTGAACTTTGTCTATCCTTTTCAAGACACAAGTTGGGTTTCTGTTAAGGATGATCAATCTTCATTCACAGACCTTAGTCCCATTTCTTTTGACTTTATAGAAACCATAGCCTTTGGAAGACTCTTCGTAAGTGGGTCAGCCAAGTTTTTCTTCGTTCCTATGTAGTTAACAGTTATAACTCCACTTTTGAGTAACTGTCCCACCATGTGATGTCTTAGACTCACATGTCTAGACTTTCCATTATATGTTTTATTAGAAACATTATATATCGTTGCTTGATTATCACAGTTAATCAAGACTGCCGGAGATGGCTTCTTCCATAATGGGATTTCCACTAACAAATTTCTAAGCCATTCCGCTTCTTTACATGCGTCTGTTAATGCAATCAATTCTGACAACATAGTTGAATCAGATATACAGGTCTGCTTCTTGGAAGCCCAAGACACAGCAGCGCCTCCTAATGTAAATTTCCATCCAGTCGTAGACTTGGATTTCGATTCTACATTGTTCCAGGTTGCATCACTATATCCCTCAATTACAACAGGATATCCTTTATAAGATAAACCATAGTTTATGGTTCCAATTAAATAAGCTAAAACTTCGGAAATAGCTTTCCAGTGTTCAAAACCTGGATTACTCGTAAATCGACACAATACACTTATAGCATGTGCAATATCTGGTCTAGTGCAATGCATAGCATACATAAGACTCCCAATAATACTGGAATATTCCATTTGAGAAATGGTACGTCCAGTGTTCTTTTCTAACTTTATACTTGGATCTAAAGGAGTTGTTGCTCGTTTGACATTATAATGACTATACTTCTTTAGGAACTTCTCAATGTAATGAGATTGAGTTAGTAATAGCTCCCCCGTTTTTCTAATGATTTTAATTCCTAAAATTACATCAGCCTCTCCCAGATCTTTCATATCAAATTTAGAAGATAGAAACTTCTTAATTTCATTTACACAGGATATGTTGGAACCAAATATCAGCATGTCATCAACTTATAAACATATTATAACATAACCGTTGTTATCCGATTTGCTATAGATACATTTATCTGCATCATTAACTATGAATCCAAATGACAGTGCAATTTTATCAAACTTCTCATGCCATTGCATGGGAGCTTGCTTTCTTGGCCTGGGGTTATGAAACCTTCAGGTTGTTCCATGTATATCTCTTCTTCTAAATCTCCATTTAGAAAAGCCGTCTTTACATCCATTTGATGTATGACCAAGTTATGAATTGATGCAAGTGCTATTAAACAGCGTATCGAAGATATGTGAGCCACTGGAGCATATGTATCAAAATAATCTACTCCTTGTCTTTGTTTATATCCCTTAGCAACTAATCTGGCCTTGAACTTATCAATGGATCTATTTGTATTCAACTTTTTCTTGAATATCCATTTACATCCTATAGGTTTAGCACCAGGAGGTAAATCGCTTAATACCCAAGTTTGGTTTAACATTATGGAATTCATTTCATCATTGATACCTTCTTTCCAGAAATTAGAATCTCTAGAACTCATAGCCTCAGAATAAGTTTTGGGATCATCATCAACGTTCATTACATATCTTTTCGCATTAAGGATTTCGTCCTTATTGCCTTCTACGAGATATGTTATGAAGTAAGGACCATAGTCCTTCTCTATTCTCGCTCTTTTACTTCTCCTGTGTTCAATACTATTATCTGTTACTGACATTTCCTTGCTGTTTTGAGCAGGAGCATATTCATCATCATTTGTATCATTAGTCTCAGTTAGTTCTGGACTAGATGATCTTAATGGATTCTAAATAGTTTGATTTTCAAAAAATTCTACATCTACAGATTTTATGACTTCTAAGGTATCAAGAGTCATAAATCTATAAGTTATACTATTAAGAGAATAACCAATGAAAACACATTTAAAAGCTCTATTAGCTAACTTTGGTCGTTTAGGGTCTGGTTTTCTAACATAAGCTAAGCAACCCCAAACTTTGAGTCTAGTAAGATTAGGTTTTCTATTAAAGCATAATTCATAAGGAGAAATATTATTCTTCTTAGATGGTACTCTATTTAAAATGTAACATGCAGATAATATAGCATCTCCCCATAAGTTATAAGGTAAATTAGAATTTATGATCATGGCGTTAACCATTTCTACTAAAGTTTTATTTTTCCTTTCAGCAACACCATTTTGTTGTGGGGTATAAGGGGCAGTACATTGGTGAATAATACCATTTTGTTTGCAAAACAAAGTAAACTCATTTGAAAAATGTTCACCACCACGATCTGAATGTAACACTTTAATTTTGATTCCTAATTGTGTTTCGACTTCTACTTTGTAAATTTTGAATTTATCAAAGGCTTCATCTTTAGATTTCATTAGATATATATAAGTATATCTAGAATAATCATCAATAAATGTTATACAGTATTGGTTACCACCATAGGTGATATGACTTTTAAAGTCACCCACATCACTGTATACAAAATCAAGCAATCCTGTTTTCCTTTCAACAGATTTAAAGGGTTTTCGATGTATTTTTGCTTGAACACATATTTCACATTTAGAAATGGATTCGAAATCACAATCAGAAATTAATCCTAATTTATGCATATTTCTAAGTGACTTATAATTAACATGTCCTAATCTACCATGCCATAAATTAACAGAGTCAACAATATAAGCAGATGATTTCTTCATTAGATTCAACTTAATCATGCCGTTACAAGAATATCCTTGTCCAATGAATTTGCTGTTCTTGGACAACACTAACTTATCAGACTCATACACCATCTTGAATCCTCCTTTTTTAAGAAGGTATCCAGAAATCAAATTCTTACACATATCAGGTGCATAAAATAAATTGACTAAAGTAAGAACTTTTCCAGAGGTGAATGTTAATTCAATAGTTCCTTTTCCCAGAACTTTGCTTGCAACTTTGTTTGCGCCAGTTACTTCGCTGGATTCTCCGTTATTCTCATCGTAAGTCTTGAACAGATTACGGTCTTTGCAAATATGAATAGTTGCTCCAGTATCGAGCCACCAATCATTATCAATGCCAATAACGGAGTTCGCCTCTTGTACGACAGCTACAAGCTTTTCTTCGACCATATTCGCTTTTTGTAGTTTCTTCCGAAGACGACAGTCTCGGGCATAGTGGACGGGTTTGTGACAATAGTAACAGTCACCCTTCTTCTTATTCTTGGAATTAGTACCACTCTTTTTAAACTGTGTCTCATTCTTAGGCTTCAACTTATCATTAATTTCAACATTATTAGCCTTAGATAGAGATTCAGTTTGCGGATTATCATCTATTTCACGTTTTCGCGAATCCTCTTCAATACGAAGATGACGCTGTAAACCGTCTAAATCATAATCCGTTTCCACATGCTTTAATTTTTTCTTAGTCATTCCAAGAATTTGGGAGTCTCGAAATAATAACTCCAACAACAAAAGATTCAGGGAGATCAATACCGGCATCTTTAAGTTGATTTACCAATAGAAGAATTTCAATTACTTGTCCAATTATGGACATGTTTGTGACCATTTTGAAATCCATAAAATTGCATATAAGAAATTTCTTATTACTTGCCTCAGAGATGCGATATTTGCTTTATAGAGCTGTCCAGAGTGCCTTCGCGGTGTCTAAGGTCCTGTGAGCATTGTACATCGGAGTAGACAGTGCATTCAGAATGTAGCCTCTACATAGAAAATCTTCCTCTTTGCGTTTTTCCCTTTTAGCTTTTAGTTCCGCACTATCCTTATCGGTTTCCTCTGGTATTTTCTCCAATCCATCTTCAAGAATATGAAATAATTTGATCGTGATCAGAAAGAATTTCAGTCCCTTGCCAACGAGTGAAATTCTCTCCATCAAATCGTTCTTTGTCAAATGCTGATTCAGCACTTGCAATGCGCTCAAACCTTCCATGGTTGAAGTATTGTCTGAAAATTTTTGGGGATTTTGTGGTTTGAGACGCTTTTGGAGTAGTAGAATCTGCCGTACTTCTGACTTCAAGGATTTGTGGAGCAAATTCTTTCAGACAATAGTTCAACCCACCAGGTACAAACGGGTTAACGAACTGTTGACTTCAGGATTCAATGAAGCCTTGAAACAGCGTAATCGAATTCAAAATTTGTACGATTTTGATCCGACCAAGAACACTCTGATATTTGATATTTGATCTTTGATGATGAAATATATAATATAGAAAAGAAGAGAAAGTAGAAGATGACAATTCTGCAACAGTTTCAGAATCGAAACACTATATAAGTGTTTCAAACAGAACTGTTTTGCAACAGTTTGATGGCGTTGCAGAATTCAAGCAGAAGAAGAAGATAATTTCTTATTTTTTTTAAATGAATTTGCGCAGTTCTATATATAGACGAAAAGAAGAGGCATCCATTAGGTAAGCGTTGCAACCATTTAATTACAACAGTCATTTCTGTACGGATCTGAACATAAGCACCATTTCAGTTTTGCAACGCTTCTGAAGCGTCGCTTCCCTTCGGGTTGAAACCGGTCGACTGCGAAAATGTCACCGGTCGACCGTTTTCAAACAGAGAGTAAAACTGTCGACCGAGTGAATTTTGGCCTGTCGACTGGTCTAATGGATCCCAAGAGCCCCAAGGCCCAAGGCCCATCTTTTGACATTTTAAATATTATTATCTATGCCAAGTTCATGCCTAAGGCCCATTGCCTTATCTCTCCTTCTCTTCTTTCTTTTGTTATAATACTTCATGTCTTTACATATATAGAGACAACCCTTTGTCCATTCCATGATGTAGGACAAAGAGTTCTTTCCATTTCTTCTTCCTTCTTACTTCTCTCTTCAAAAACAAACCAATACCCAAACTAATTTGAAAATTTACAACATTCTCCCCCAGTTTTCAAGATAAAATGGACGGCTGAGTCACTAGTGTGACTCCCTACATACCCAAGTGGGATCAAGCCTATGTAGTTCTAAGATCAAGTTTTGCATCATCGTGGAAACAACACATAAATAAAAGTATCTTTTGGATTTGAACTTTTACTTAGTGTAAACCATTCAAAGTTCTACCGAGATTCAATGGTGAACGAATCTTGAACCAAGTATCCCTTAATGATAAAACCGGAACAATCACACATGTTGTATTCCTTAGTTAGAGTGTTCTGTAGTGCTCGGCACGTTAATGGCCATGTGCTTAAATCCTGGTTCATGAGTCTACTTAGAACGCGGTCTTACTTTCCCAGGAAATGACCTGATTTCCATACTCATATAGGTAAGTCACTTAAGGTGTTTCTGCAAGACACCTTTTAGTGTTTCTTGACTTATTAAGGATATTTATTCATCCTTTGTTCTTGTAGAATCCAACACTAAATATTATGGGATTATTGATTTAGTGTTCCATAATCATTTCCTTAACTTGTTGGTACCCATTGAACTTTGTCTATCCTTTTCAAGACACAAGTTGGGTTTCTGTTAAGGATGATCAATCTTCATTCACAGACCTTAGTCCCATTTCTTTTGACTTTATAGAAACCATAGCCTTTGGAAGACTCTTCGTAAGTGGGTCAGCCAAGTTTTTCTTCGTTTCTATGCAGTCAACAGTTATAACTCCACTTTTGAGTAACTGTCTCACCATGTGATGTCTTAGACTCACATGTCTAGACTTTCCATTATATGTTTTATTAGAAACATTATATATCGTTGCTTGATTATCACAGTTAATCAAGACTGCTGGAGATGGCTTCTTCCATAATGGGATTTCCACTAACAAATTTCTAAGCCATTCCGCTTCTTTACATGTGTCTGCTAATGCAATCAATTGTGACAACATAGTTGAATTAGATAAACAGGTCTGCTTCTTGGAAGCCCAAGACACAGCAGCCCCTCCTAATGTAAATATCCATCCAGTCGCAGACTTGGATTTAGATTCTACATTGTTCCAGGTTGCATCACTATATCCCTCAATTACAGCAGGATATCCTTTATATGATAAACCATAGTTTATGGTTCCCTTTAAATAAGCTAAAACTCTGGAAATAGCTTTCCAGTGTTCAAAACCTGGGTTACTCGTAAATCGACACAATACAATTATAGCATGTGCGATATCTGGTCTAGTGCAATGCATAGCATACATAAGACTCCCAATAATACTGGAATATTCCAATTGAGATATGGTACGTCCAGTGTTCTTTTCGAACTTTATACTTGGATCTAAAGGAGTTGGTGCTGGTTTGACATTATAATGATTATACTTCTTTAGGAATTTCTCAATGTAATGAGATTGAGTTAGTAATAACTCCCCCGTTTTTCTAATGATTTTAATTCCGAAAATTACATCAGCCTCACCCTGATCTTTCATATCAAATTTAGAAGATAGAAACTTCTTAGTTTCATTTACACAGGATATGTTGGAACCAAATATCAGCATGTCATCAACATATAAACATATTATAACATAACCGTTGTTATCCGATTTTCTATAGATACATTTATCTGCATCATTAACTATGAATCCAAATGACAGTGCAATTTTATCAAACTTCTCATGCCATTGCATGGGAGCTTGCTTCAGGCCATAAAGAGATTTAACTAATTTACAAACTTTCCTTTCTTGGCCTGGGGTTATGAAACCTTCTGGTTGTTCCATGTATATCTCTTCTTCTTAATCTCCATTTAGAAAAGCCGTCTTTACATCCATTTGATGTATGACCAAGATATGAATTGATGCAAGTGCTATTAAACAGCGTATCGAAGATATGCGAGCCACTAGAGCATATGTATCAAAATAATCTACTCCTTGTCTTTGTTTATATCCCTTAGCAACTAATCTGGCTTTGAACTTATCAATGGATCCATTTGTATTCAACTTTTTCTTGAATATCCATTTACATCCTATCGGTTTAGCACCAGGAGGTAAATCGCTTAATACCCAAGTTTGGTTTAACATTATGGAATTCATTTCATCATTGATAGCTTCTTTCCAGAAATTAGAATCTCTAGAACTCATAGCCTCAGAATAAGTTTTGGGATCATCATCGACGTTCATTACATATCTTGTCACATTAAGGACTTCGTCC